>LNAC01000702.1:250-32212 GCA_002007465.1 Ailurus styani | reverse complement strand
ACAAATGCCCTTCTTAATCCCCATCCCCTATTCCTCCATCCCCCCCTCCCCCGTTGTCCCTAATCACCACCCACTGGCCGGCAGAGATCACAGGTGCTCAACTACTTGTTATGTGAGAGTGACTTTCTCGCCTACCAAAAGATCTGCACTAAAGACTGGGATGGATTTTGCTCATGTTCTTTGTCCCCAGATGTCCGCCTCCACATCCCATTCCTTAACCATCAATCCCAACATTCACTTTCCTCTTTTCATGAGGACTTATCCATTCCTTGTTCAAGGAGGGCTCCTGGCTCCCAGCTGGGATATGCCAGGGGTCTGAGTCCCAACTAGGCCACCTCTGGGACTCATGAAATCCAGCCACTTGTCTGTGTCCCTTCCTAAACATGACATACTAAATTAATGTGTAAGTAAAAGTAGCTTTGAAGTTCATTTTGAGTGTGCTTGCTGTTATTCCAAGTATATTAAAGACTAAAAAGACTTTTTTGAAAGTTTTCATGAATTCAAAAGACGGAGGACTTGCTTTATTGGCAGTAATACAGATTTTCTTGGCATATCATGAAAAAGGAACAAGGTTCATTTCAACCCCAAAATGCTGGAATTAAAGACACTTGCATAATACCAGAGTTAAAAAAAAAAAAAATCACAGAGAATCAGCTGCTGTAGGATTTTAGAGAGTGCAAGAGCTCGACCATCACAGACTTCCCCTGAGCCAGCAGTGCAGCTTTACCCAACAAACGTGCAAAATTTCCAAGTTTAAAAAAATCACAAATTTAAAATATGCTAAATGGAAAAGAATATTTGTGATTAATCATTTTGGGACTAGCTTCGGGAGAGCATCACATGAGTCTAAAATCAGAGTTTAGCTGCCGTCTTTAAACCTAAATGATGGCTTTAGTTACATATTTTTTTCTGAGACTGTTTTTTTTTAATCACACAGGGGCCTCTTTATTCAGAAGGACTTTGAGAATTTTGCATGGGCAAAGAATCACCCAGAACCGGACGTTTCTCAATTTCAGCTACTATTGCCTCCTTTTTTAATCTGAGCAGTCTCTATTTCTTGTATAGGTAAGTGCTCAGTTAAAACGAAAAGGGAGTGTTTCCTCAAAGAAAGCTTGCAACTGGATTTTCTTTGGGGGTGTGAGGACAAAGCATTTGTTTTGTTAATTTCTGGTCCTTTGATCATACATCTAGTCAGAGACCGATTGTTAAATAAGATATGAGAACATAAAGACTTTCTAGACCCATTTCCTAATTACTCCCACTGCATTTAAACCATTGGCATATTGTAAATCCAAATTGGAGGAGGATTGTGATATATGCAGATTATGTTCTGAAATTCAAGGTAAAGACAAAATAATTTGCAAGTGTGTGAGCCAGAGAAATTATTGTGGTGAAAACACAGACACTGTTTTGCATTTTTAGCATCGGTAGGTTGCTTCTGGGCCTTGTGCCTGAGTTGGATTTAGGGGAGACAGGTACCCTCCTCCACAGGGGTGGGCACAATTAGACGGTGCTCGAATGCAGGGGGAATGCTGCTCATGCTGCCCTTGTGGGTGGGTCCGGGAAGCTCAAGGCCACCAGCTGTGTTCTCCTGGCCACACTAGCTTCAGATGGTCTCGCACTCCGTGGTGGCCGTGGAGCAGGCCCCACAGTCACAGCGGACAGCCACGGGGTAGGTGTAGAAGGGATCCACTCCAGGGGCGCAATTGGGTAGCTTGACCGTCACTTGTCTGGTCTCATTGTAGGTACAGACTCGATGATGGGCTTCAATGTAGGGAGGTTCCAGAATGGGCTTCTGTCCCCACAGGTAGAAAACAGGGAACCCATTAGAACATGCCATCCTGTTTTTTATTCTCAGTACCATTTATCACTATCAGAAATTAACTCGCTAGTCATTTGTTTATTTGTCAATCTCTCTCCTCCCAGTAGAAGACAAATTCCTGAAAGCAGCAACCTGCTTTTGGTACCATATCCTGAGCTCCCAAAAGAGCCATGGCACATAGCAAGGGCTCAATAAATATTTAACAAATGAATAATCCTGATCATTGCAAAAGTCTTCTAACTGGTCTCTCTTCCACCACCACCCCCTATAGTCTCTTTACAACACAGCAGCCCCAAGTGATTCTTTTAAAATTAAGTCAGATCCTATCTCTTCTCTGCTCAAAGCCCCAGTGATTTCCCATCTCATTCAGAGTGAAAGTTAAAGTCATTCACCCTCGAGACCCTCTGCTATGTCTCTGGCCTCCCTGTCTTGCTGGCTTTCTCGCTCTGCTCCAGCCACAGTAGTTTCCTGATCGTTCCTCAGACCCATCACGAACACCCCTATTCCAGAGTCTTCCCCCTGTTAATCCCAGTGCCCAGAGCATTCTTCTCCCTCATGATCGACTCCTTCATCAGCCTGCCATTTCGTTCAAACATAACCTTCTCAAACCTTTTCCTGACCATCTAAGATTGCAACATCCCACCTCCTCACCCTGCCACGTCCCCGCCGTCTTCCTGCTTTATTCTTTCTTCCCTATATAGCACTTGTCAGGACCGTGTGACACATTACATATTGTATTTATTTGTATTGTGTTTCTCCCGCTCTAGAAAGGAATCTCCATTAGAACAGGATTTATGCCCATTTTACTCACTGCAGCGCTTCTACTACCACCTAGAGTAGCCCCTGTCACCCGGGAGGTTCTCAATTGCTGTTTGTTGAATCAATGACAGAAAACAGAGCAAGGAAGTTTCCAGAATGCCCTGTGTACTGTTCTGATCATCAAAGGATTCACTTCCTGCCTTCCCCTTTTATAAATCTTGAACTCTAAGATAATTTTTATAAAGAGCATAGAGATCAGGAAATCAGCACAAAACAGTAGTTAAATCTCAAGCCACGGAGTGGAACTCCATCTTCCAGTAATTCACCAAAATGACCAACACAGGGGCACCTGGGTGGCTCAGTGGGTTAAAGCTTCTGCCTTCAGCTCAGGTCATGATCTCAGGGTCCTGGGATCGAGGCCCACATCCGGCTCTCTGCTCAGCGGGGAGCCTGCTTCCTCCTCTCTCTCTGCCTGCCTCTCTGCCTACTTGTGATCCCTCTCTCTCTGTCAAATAAATAAAATCTTTAAAACAAAACAAAACAAAACAAACAAACAAACAAGAAATGACCAACACAAATGAGAGGCACCCTCTATGTTCTCTCGGCCTTTTAGAAAACATGGAGTTGTTCCCTTGGTCAGTGTTACCCAGCTTGCTGTTGCCGTTGTTATAAATGAACAGGTTAAGGGCAAGATTCTTGGCAAGAGAATGAATGTACATACTGAGCAGTTTAAGCACTCGAAGAGCCTAGATAGCTTCCTGAAGGACGTGAAGGAAAATGATCTGAAAAAGAAGTGAGCCAAAGAGAAATGTACTTGGGTTCAACTGAAGCACCAGCCTGCTCCACCCAGAGAAGCACACTTCGAGAGAAGCAACAGAAAGGAGCCTGAACTGGTGCAACCTATTCCCTATGAATTCATGGCATGGTAAGTGTACAAAAAACACCGCAAGACTATGAAAAAAAATTTTTTTTTCGAATCCTGTAATCAGACCCTTAACCTTGGGCCCCTGTTGGGCCACTTATTGAAGATTTGGGGAAGTCCACTTAACTTCTCGAAGGCTCAGATTCCTCATCTATAAAAAAATCTCCTCCTCACAGCCTTGTTATGGAGATAAGTAGGGTGACATATGGAATGTGTGAGGCCTAGTACCGAGTAAGTGTTCAGTAAATGTCATCTCTTGTTCCTATCAGAGCTGTTGTAAGAGTAAGCAAGTAATAACAAAAATAGCAACTTACAAGTTTTCAAAAAACAATGCCTTCACTTGTATTGGGTATGTAAAATATGGGTAATGGAGGCCCAGGATGAAGTTCTTCCATGAACATCATGAAAATGATGGCTTTGCCTTTGCTAAGGACTGCATGGAAGAGCTTAATTTAATATCACAGCTTCCTCCTCCACAGACCCTCCTCAGTTTGCTTCACGTCCTCTTACCCTCAGTAATCTGGACTCTCAAGCAGAGTTGCCAGATAAAGTCTCAGATCCTCAGTAATATTTGAATGTCAAGTAAACAACAAAATTTTTTTAGTGTAAAGTATGCCCCCAAATGTTGCATGGGGCAGACTTATACCAAAAAAAAAATTGTTGTTTATCTCTCGTTCACATTAAACTGGCATAATGGTCTGGTTTGGTTTGGGTTTTTTGGGGTGTTTTTTTAAATAAATCTGGCAACCCTAAACCCAGGCCATGAGCAAACGCTATTTTCTTTTTTTTTTTTTTTTTAATTTTTTTTTTTTTAAGATTTTATTTATTCATTTGACAGAGAGAGAGATTACAAGTAGGCAGAGAGGCAGGCAGAGAGAGAGGAGAGAGGAGGAAGCAGGCTCCCTGCTGAGCAGAGAGCCCGATGTGGGCCTCGATCCCAGGACTCTGGGATCATGACCTGAGCCGAAGGCAGCGGCTTTAACCCACTGAGCCACCCAGGCGCCCACAAACGCTATTTTCAACAATGTTCCACCTTTGAAGTAAATCCAGCCACTTTGTTGTCATAGACATCCTCATTTTAGACATGCTCTCCAGTTAAGTTCCCAAAAATAAGTGCTTTATATCTCAGAAACTTTCAGATTGCTGGGGAAATAAATCTCATTCTTTTATTTATTTTCTGTAAGTAACCTCGCTATACATAGAGTACAGTGAAGGCATAAATAAAAGCTGGCTAAGATGAAGGAGAATCTTGTTCTTTAATGGTCTGGGTGCTTCCATTTCTCCAGTGAGAACATAGTCTCTGACCTCCTCTGGGTGACCAGGATCCAATTAAAGACATTCATCAATTTTTAAAGAGAAGAGGAAAATGAGCTGAATTGAAGGAAACACAGCTTGAAATCTGGGCCCAGAAAGAGCTTCAAAGAGCTGAGAAATGAACTTTGAGTAGGGGTAGGCGCAGCCAGGCCAAGACCTGAATATGAGAAGGTGCCAAAGCTCCCTAAGTAAGTTTGATGTCAAGTCACAGCCATGGTATCTTTAGCAGTTGAATTTTCATTTGGCTGTTAGGTCTTATACCTCTAGGTGATGCAAAGAGTACAGCAAATTAGGTGGAATAGCTTTATTTAATTTGGAGATTTCATCACCATCACCAAATCCACTCATGGGGCCACAATTTTATCTAAGTGATAGGTTGCTCTCTGAGTCCCTGACTAGATGGCTATTTTTTCTCATGCTAGTGTCCTCTCGTGGTGCTCATGGACTTCTAAATTGGCCTCAATTAAGCTAAGAGATGTATGACTCCAGATAGGGGTCAATCCCGTATAATTCAACAAATATATATTGACTGCCTTGTTTGTACATGACACTTCAACAAGAGCTATCAAAGGCACAAGAATGAAACTTGTCTCTTAAAAAAAACTTAGAATCTAGTGTTGTGTGGTGGGGAAAAGTAAGACCAAGTGTAAACTAGAGTTGGGGCTGACCAGGGAGTCAGAAAACCTCGAGGGAAGGAATTGGCCCTGGACACAAACATCAAAGAATATCTTTAATAAGGACAGATGGAAATGAGAAGAGATATGAGCAAAAGACCATACGTGAGATTTCATGAGGGGTGTTTAATAAAACTTGCCAAAATCTGCCTGACAAGCTCAGAGCTCAGGACATGAGTAGACATTGGGAAAATAGGCAAACTTCATATTGTTGAAGACCATGGATGTTGGCTTTGGAATTTGCAACAGTGGGTGCTCATTAAAAGTTTTTGAACTGGGGCGACAAATCAGAGCTGCTGCTTCTTTAAGTACCAACTCGGGCCTCAGTACAAAGAGTCAACAGGCACTCCATGGCGTGATGGGACACTCTACGATGAATGGGCCTCTTTTCTTCTCACCTTACAAACATCTCACCTCAGCCCAAGAGGGTTGTAACTTTGTCTATGATTTTTAACCTCATTTGAAATGTGATGCCTCTTAAAAGACTGGATGGATATCATTGAATACAAAGGGACTTTGTGGACATGTCTGTGACAGTCCCTGAGGTCCCCACAAATTGCAGTGGGGAGATGGAGTAGGGCAACGCTGTGCACGAGCCACTGAGGGGAGAACTAGGGACCCACCCACCCCTTGCTAGACAGTTTAAGGCCTACCTCTTGTTAATTGGCTGGCTATATCACAGGTAGAAGAATATAGAGAACTTTTGGTGACATGCTTGAACCAACGATTTATTCCCAACTTTGTACTGACTGTCTACATAACTTTGCAATCACTCACTCCTTGAGTTCCTCCATGTCATCTGTAAAATGTGTAGAATAATAGCATATCTTAACCTCCCAGAGATGATTCCCAAATACAGAGGCACTATGGAAATACGAATATTAATTTTATCAGTGCTTTGTTAGAGGGGCAAGATCATGCTTATTCCAGATTTTGGGGGGAGCATGACAAATAATTGTCATTTTAAAAATTCCACAGGAATGCCCCACTCTACCTCATTGTATTTAAAAAGTGAACACAGGAATCAGCCCAGGTGGCTGGCCCTGAAGTCTTTGCCACCTGCTCCTGTCTTGAGACTCACCTCCCAGGTTTCGCAGCGGCCCCAGCAGGCATCCGTAGTGATCCGAAGGCCCCTGCAGCCCGGCTTTTTGGCCAGGAAAGTAAACTCCCTCACGGCACAGCCCACAAAGGTGAGCAGGTTCCCACTGGAGGTGCTGAGGACACAGCTGCAGCCAGCCAGGAGGAAGAGGGCCATGGGGCCAAGGAAAAGGTATGCCAGCTTCATGGTGTTCCTCCAGAGACGGAAAGGGAAGAGAGTTTATTAAGAGAGCCAGGTTCCCAGGGCACCCGGCCGGCTCAGTCAATTAAGCAATGGACTCTTGGGGTCAGCGCAGGTCATGATCTCAGAGTGATGAGATTGGACCCCTGCATCGGGCTCCACACTCAGCACAGAGCCTGCTTGAGACGCTCTCTCCCTCTGCCCCTCCCACTTGTGCTCACTCTCACTCGCTCTCTGAAATAAATAAATAAATAAATAAATAAATAAATAAATAAATAAAAATCTTTATAAAAAATTTAAAAAAGAGTCGGCTTCCTTCCAGGAGGTGACCAATGATATTATGGTCACCGTCAAAGGCATTTTGTCAGCATTTCAGAAGAAATGAGCCAAGAAAGTGTAAATGCCCACAAACACCCACATAGGGGCCCAAAGTTTCCTCTAACTGACTCCAGCATGGCTTCCATGGACCCACTGTGCTCACTAGACACCTGACCACCCCGCCCTGGGCATCCTCAGGCTTTTCCTTATTGCTCCCCAACTGCTGGACTTGACTCACATGTTAGAGAGCTTTGTTCCAACGGTCTCTTCAAAATAAATGCGAAATATGAGTCACACCAAAAGTAATGCATATCTTAACATACTCCACAGACACACACAAATTATTTTTGTTCAGGTCTCGGGTATTTGGTGCCATGTTCCCTACCTGCTCAAAATTATATTTTCAGTGTCATGGATGGGGAATGAGAGCGGCTTAGGTAAATAAGAACTGTATGCCCAGATGTATTGTTACTAACCCAGCCCACACAAAACACGGATGTGCATAAGATAGTATGACTCCTGGCACCTGACTTGGTAGCATTCATAAAAATGTATCCTATTAGCTACAAATTGCCTCTGCTCTATGCCTTCACTGTAAGAGGCACTTGATTGTGATTCAATTTAAATCCACATATTGGAAAGCATTAGAAGGGTTTAAAACCTAATCCCAATCTACTGTCAAGTCTATCCTCTCTGGGTTGTGATGATTTTCTGTGCTTTTCCAGGAGGCAGAATCATTCCCTGCACGCTCGACCCACGGGACAGAACATACCTGGATGTTAAAGTGAGCTTGGACACTGCATTTATGGAATGTCCTCCATTCATTATGGCCTCGAATAATTCATTATTGCTACAAAATTATTTTCAGATCAGATGTCTCGGTCTCATCTACTTCTGCTGATCTACCTCTGATCTGTCACCTTACTAGGGTTCTTTGGACTTTCCTTCTAGTGGAATGAAGCTACAAATACGGAGAAGCACTTACCTGATCTGTTGGAGCTAACTCCTTTTAGAGCTCACACTTGCACCCAAGACGTCAGAAAATCACAATGAGTGATAGAAGTTTGCTCTGGGTAAATGTCTCTACCCTCTGTTACCAGGCTGCTTGACTGCTCAAATATATAGGAAGAGTCTTGTCAATCAAAACAAAAGAGAGGCAGATCCTTACAGGAACCACTAAACACATCAAAGCCTTGGGATATAAAGCCAGTCTCTCTTTTCCAAAACTGATTAACTTAAAGGGTGTTGTTTTGTTTCTTAACATCACCTACTGAAACAGAAAGTTACCTTGGTGGGTGACATAATCCTAGGGAAACACTCAAAAGTAGTTCACCTGGGAACAAATGCACTGGGGCAAGATGGATTAATTTTCCTTCATGGTAACCACAACTTTCCTTCGAAACAGGCGTCAGTCACTAGCAACTCACAGCAAACTCCTTCCCTTAGCTCACAACACATTTCAATACATCGAAAATAACAAAACAATAATCTTCCAGGAAAGAACACAGGATCACAAACTGAAAGGATGGAACCCACAGTAAGAAAGAACCTTTGAACATCTTAAAATTAGTTAAGGATTAGGTAATATTAGTAACACCCTAAGATGAGTCTTATAGGGGGGAAAAAACCACCAAAATATCCAAAGAGATTCTCTTCTGGCATGGGAATGAAAGAGAACTTTCTATTTCTTCTATATGGTTTTCAGCATTTTTCACATTTTCTACATTGGGCAGGCTTTTAGAACAGAAAATCAATTGATATTGACACTTTAAGAATTAAAATAAACCAATAAGTATACATTTGGGCTGCGTGTAATGATATTCAATGCTGTTCTAACAGAAATGTTTCATTAGACTCTGGTTCTGGAAAGTGTAAACTAAGAATGCAATAGTATTCTTTATAAACATGGGACACAGTTTATATTCCAATCTGCAACAGTAGCATACAAATGGATTAAAAACTTCATTCATCATGGCATTATTCCGGGTGCTCAGAAAAATAAATGAAGCAGACACCATCCCTGCCCCTAGGAGTGTACATATCACAGCAAATAATGACATAGCCAGAGACATTTAAGATGCACATTACACAAATAAATACTACATAAAGAAGTTAAAACATTTCTGTTTCCTGCAAAGAAAAGTATTCTTTAAATATATGCTACTCATTCAGGGCTTGATTTTTTCAAAACGGGTAAATCCATCACTGGGGCAAGTTGTTCTAGTGAATCCATCACTAGAACATCTATACATCTACCTCTAGAATCAGATTATGATATGCATTTTATAGAAAATTGAATGGGGCTAGGAATAAAGGACTTTCTCCAGCCCTTGAGCCTCTGAGTAGCATAACAAGAACCGGGGTCCTGTGGGACAGACTGCTTACCTGGTGTGATCTTCTTAACTCAAAGTTCTCCAGTTGGTGGTGAGCTGCCATCCTGATCTGTGTTTCTGAAGAGAACTCTTCAGCCCTTTTGCATTAGACCTGAAATGTACATACTTGTGTCTGTAATGTCACAAGATAAAGACAACAAAGAGAAGCCAAGGATACTTTTCTTTTACAATCTCCAGTTTCCTTGTAACACAGAACTGAGCATCACACCTACACCCCGTCATCATTAACCTTGTAAGAATGACAATTTATAGTCCCCGAGCACCTCCTATGCATAGGCTCCATGGAATCTGCTGTGTTCTCACATATGTCATCTCTCAATCTTACAACACTTCTGTAAATCAATGATTTTTTTTCTCCTTTTTCCATTGGGAGAAATAGAGGCTCGGTTATTTTGCAATCTGCCCCCCTCCAAAGCCTTCGACAGCACTGGGCATGGTAAATAATTTGGTTTCCTCTCTACGACAAAGTGTTGAAGATGCTTCCTGGGACTCTGCCTTATGAAGACCTCAGAATGGTCACAGTGCAGAGAACTGTGGCTCATCAGCTTCATCGTGGGTGTAGAAAAGGGGAATGATGTATAAATGCCACTTTTTTGCCATCCTTGCACTATGCCTTGCCACTTGGCTCTCTACAGGCCGAGCGAGAGATTGCCGTTTATTTATTTTAAAATTAATAAAATCTTGTTTAAAAAAATAACATCTATAAATTGTTTGTCTCAGTGCTTTATACCTGATAATCAGGCAACAAATGTTTCTCTTTCTTTCCCATCATCGTTTTGTACCTCCAAGAAATAAAAAGCTGTCAATAAGAAATTATGTCACTCCATTAATTGTTAGGCATACCTTGATTTCAAAGGTATTAAATGTGGGGGGAAATGTAAGCCTGAGAACAGTGGAAGCAGTCTTTGGGGGCTATGAAACCCTACCAGCATCCCGAAAACAGGAGACATGGGGTGGCATCAAGCTTGCTTCCCCAACCAGCGTATGGGTGTTTTGATCTGATGCTAAAATTAACAACACATTTTTCAGTATGAAAAAAGTCTGGAATGTAAGATTTAGTCTTTAAGGTCAAACTCTCACACTTTGGGGATACACACTTCATCATGGTTCCAAAATTCAATATATGAATAAATATTCATGAATATTCCAAACAATTTCAGTGCTGACCAAGAACAGAGTCAAATTCACTAAGTCAACCAATGCTTACCAAATAACCCACTCTGTTCCACGGATCCTAAGTGAGGACCCACAGGAGCAAAGTTGTTTGTTGTGTAACTTACAATGATCTCTTGAGAACTGAGAAAAGATGTGCATGCTCTGACATGTGTTTCCCATTGTCCTCAGAATAAATGCTCTATCCAAGGGTCAAATTAACTAGCTTTATGCTTCCTGTGGATGAATAAAAAAGCCATGAATGAAGCTACATGTTTTAAGGAATTAATAGAATTAGTAATTTCTGCAAACAGATACAAGGAAGGCCAGCCTTAGGCTTTACATAGTTGTATGTTGCTTTTAATATCCCTTATTTATAGGGGGGAAAATCTGGGTTTACAAATGAAGACAAATGGTGAAGTCTAGGAAGAAATTAATTTTATTGAAAAGACATTTCTTCTTTTCAAAGCACTGGGTATTTGTGGGACAGCTCCTCATTTTATTGACTTAAAGAGATAATATTTGCCCTAGATGATGGTGTGGTTGCTATGGTAACTTTTTTTTAACGAGACTAAAAATAATGAAGCCTGTGTCTGATTTACTAGGACAAGTCAAGCCTTTCTCCACAACTGTCTAAAAGAAGTATCTGTCAGTTGTCACAGATTTATTTCAGATTAAGGGGCACATGGTTTAGGCGCTGAAGTGGAATGTTTTTATTTCCGCCTGACTCTTCCACTTTTGAAGGTCATAGCTTTGCCTGGCATGGCAGACACATGCCTAATAGAGAGGAATGAGAGAAGCTTAATGAGTCACAAAGAAGCATTCTTTATTTCAAGTGCATCCTGTATTCTCACTGGAATGAGTCCACAAAGCTGCCGGGTCCCCAAATCCTGCATTTGTAATTCCCTAGGCAGTTACACAGACAAGGCCAAGGTTGTTGTTAGCTGAGCTTCGGAGCAACAGCACCTCATTTGTTCGCCGCTGGCTTTAGACCAGAGAAAGATTCCTAGGATCCTGGCTCCAGAGTGCGCGCGTGTGTCTCTGCGTGCCCGTGCTTAGGCTGCAGGGAAGGGAGGGTGGGGAAAGAAAAGACGAGAGCTGCTCTACTCTCGAGTGTATTCACTGCACAGTTCAGCACATATTTAGTAAAGCAACTACCCTGTGCCAGGCATGGTCCAGCCCTGGAGTCACTGGGCTCATTAAAAAAAAGCAATATGCTGATGTTGGGAGACATGGGGGAATAACCAACAGCTGGAGATAAGGAGCGGTTTTCCTCCGGCTTCCCTTTCTCTCTCTTTTCTTTCTTCCTTCTTCCTGGCCCTCCAGTGTTAGTGAGCATTACCATGTGTCACACACATGCTGACACGTGTGGTGAAAATAGAGATGGACCTGGAGACCTGCCCTTGGCCAATAGTCTAATGAAGATGATAAATAAACCAACGTACAGACGACCCAGAAATTACACTCTTGGGCATTTACCCCAGGGAAATGGCAATTTGTCATCACACAAAAACCTGTACACAAATGTTCATAGCAGCTTTATGGGTAATAGCTCTAAACTGGAAATAACTCAGGTGTCTTTCACCAGGTAAAAAATTAAATAAACTGTGACACACTCGTAGCACAGAATACTGCTCAACACTGAAGGGAAGAAACACATGGTGACTTGTGTGGATCTCTGGAAAATCACACTGAGTGAAAAAAGCCAATCCTGAAAATCTATATACTGTATCATTCTGGTTATGTAACATTCTAGAAATGACAAAATCATCGAGATGGAGAACAGTCTAGTGGCTGCCAGGGGTCAAGGAGACTCAGGGAAGGAGGGAAGTGGGTGTGGTTACAGAGGGTCAACATGCAGGATTTTTCTGATGATGGAAATGTCCTGTCTCTCGACTGCAGAGGTGGATACAAGAACAAAACATGTAACATGATTGCAGAGAACTAAATACACACACATTCACAAAATAAGTACAACTGGGTAAATCGAAACAGGGCAGATGACTGTATCAATGTCCATACCCTGATTGTGATACTGTATCATTGCATTTTAAGGACAAAACACATTGTGAGAAATTGAATAAAAGGTGCACAGGATGTCTCTGTATTATTTCTCACAACCGCATATGAAGCTACAATTATCCCAGAATAGAAAATTTGATTAAAAAGTAAATCAAGGGTGCCTGGGTGGCTCAGTGGGTTAAAGCCTCTGCCTTCGGCTCAGGTCATGATCTCAGGGTCCTGGGATCGAGGCCCGCATCGGGCTCCCTGCTCTGCAGGAAGCCTGCTTCCTCCTCTCTCTCTGCCTGCCTCTCTGCCTACTTGTGGTCTCTCTCTCTGTCAAATAAATAAATAAAATCTTTTTAAAAAAATAAAAAGTAAATCAACATTTTATTTAGGGGTTGGGCAAAAGGGGTGAAGGTGGTCAACAAGTACAAACTTCCAGTTATAAGATAAATAAGTCCTGAGGATGTACCCTACAGCATAGTGACAATCGTTAACAATGCTGTATTATATACTTGAGAGTGGTTAAGAGAGTAGATCTTAAAAGTTCTTATTGTGGGGCACCTGGGTGGCTCGGTCGGTTAAGCGTCTGCCTTCAGCTCAGGTCATGATCCCAGGGTTCTGGGATCGACCCCCATGTCAGGCTCCCTGTTCAATGGGGAATCTGCTTCTCCCTCTGCCTCTGCCCCTCCCCTCTGCTCATGCTCTCTCTCTCTCATAAATAAATAGAAAAAATCTTTAAAAATAAAGTTCTCATCACAAGAAAAAATGTGTAACTGTATGTGGTGATGGATGTTACCAAAATTTAATGTGGTAGTTATTTTGTAACCCATACATATATCAAATCATGATGTTTTATACTAAAACTAATGCAATGTTATGTGTCAATTATATCTCAAATTTTTAAATGAAAAAACAATGACACTGCGTTAAGAAAAGCAAAACAGGGGCGCCTGGGTGGCTCAGTTGGTTAAGCGGCTGCCTTAGGCTCAGGTCATGATCCCATGGTCCTGGGATCGAGGCCCGAATCAGGCTCCCTGCTGACCAGGGAGCTTCTTCCTCTCTCTCTGCCTGCCTCTCTGCCTGCTTGTGATCTCTCTGTCAAATAAATAAAAATAAAATCTTTTAAAAAAAAAAGGAAAGAAAAGCAAAACAAAGTTCATTTTTAGGTACTACTGTTAAGAAATTGAATTAAAACAACCAGAGGCTTAAAAAACAAATCAATCAACATATCATTAAATGGGAAAAGTGCTATGATAAAAATGGAGATGGAAAACTATGAGAGCTTGGACTTTGTAGCATCATTGAGACCTTCTGGAGAAGTGATTTCAGTGAGTTAGGAGAAAATACATTCCACACAGAGACACATCACTGGAATTGCGAGCAGAATGTCTGTCTGTCTTGCTCGCCATATTTCCCCAATGCTAGAATACTGCCCAGCTCACAGTTAATTATCAAAACTGTTGAGTGGGGTGCCTGGGTGGCTCAGTGGGTTAAAGCCCCTGCTTTCAGCTCAGGTCATGATCTCAGGGTCCTGGGATCGAGGCCCGCATCGGGCTCTCTGCTCTGCAGGGAGCCTGCTTCCTCCTCTCTCTCTGCCTGCCTCTCTGCCTACTTGTAATCTCTCTCTCTCTCTTTGTATCAAATAAATAAATAAAATCTTTAAAAAAAAAACTGTTGAGTGAATAACTGTAGACATGGAAGGTGGTATGGTGAGTTTGAAAAGGTAGAAGGAGTCATCACGATTGAGCCCAGGGATGAGGACAGTAGCAGCAGATGGGCTCCAGGCCAGGTGCTCTGAAGCCCTCATCCTAATTCCAACATGAAATAGGAGCCAAGTTTGTGTTTTGGAAAGATCCTGTGGGCACAGTGAGGAGACAAACTGAACTTAAGACACCAGCTGGGAAGGCTGCTGTGGTAATCCAGGTGAGTACTCTGCTCCCAACCTCAAATGTTGGAAGTCCTTCAGGATAAGTCCTATATCTAAAACAGAGGTGTCCACTAAAAATAGACTTCAAAACACATATGCAAAAAAGGTGAAATTAATTTTAGTGATTAATCCCAGGGTGTTAAGTGCCAGAAATAAGACTGTACTTAACCCAATAGCATCCAAAATTTCTACCTTTCAACATATAATCAATATAAACCATTATTAATGAAATATTTTACACTCTTTTTGCATATTTTCCTTATATTTTCCTTATTGAACTCTGATTTGTATTGAGACCAATTGACAGCACATCTCAATTCAAACCTGCCACATTTCAAGTGCTCGTGAGCTCGATAGAGTGGCTACCATATTGGACAGCACAGGTCTAATCCAGAGACGTGCTGCGCAGTGGCAAGGAGTATTTATTTGAGCTCTTAGACTCTTTTCATATGTCATGTCTGTTAATTCTCACAATAATAACCCTATGAAGTATGATTATCTACCCTTTCTGATGAAGAAATTGAAGTCAAAAGAGGTTAAACAAATTGGCCATGGCCTTCCAGGTACTCAATGATGGAGCTAAGATTCAAATTCGGCTCTGACTGATCTTTACTTTATCTAGTTGCTTTAGTCACAGAATTGTGCTGTTCCAGGGAGCAACCTTGACCTATAGTGAGGGGATCATAAGCTCAATCTTCTAGAAATATCTGAGTCCTCAGCCAGCTGAGCTTGTGGAGATGATGCATGTGAAATTTCAAAGCTTAAAGCAGTAAGGAGTATATTAAAAACATGATGGGGAGTGAAGTTTATCAAAATGTTTATTTTTTCAGATTTCTGGTCTGCTGAGCCTGATTGCATGATTTGAAAGTCTCAGTCTTTTCTTACCTAATGCCACTGAAGAGCCTGCCTCAAAATTTATTACAGAGAGAAATCTCCTAAGTGGAGACGGCCTGCCCTGACATTTATTGAATGATGAAGACACAATGATGATCAGGTCCAGAGAACGGAAACTAATATAATCAAGGGAATGGAGGAATTTCATAAGGGATGAGCTTGGCGAGGGGAGGTTGCCAGCATAAAGGATTAGCTGGACAGGCACAGACTGAGGAGAAGGAAAAGACCATATACGATCTCAAAGCCACGACAGCTGTGGGTACATGAGCAGAAATATTTTTAAGGCTGACCTAAGACCCATTTCACTCTGTAGCCATGGTCCCCGGGTCCTGGGTGTCTCCTGGTATCGTAACCCACCCTCGTAAAATGCTGAGCAAGGATTAGAGATGTAGTTTGAGCTTTAAGAACTGAGTGAAGTAAAAGTCTCAAGTCCATGATTCTGAGTTAACAAGCCATGGATAGAAAGCAAACGAGTCCCAGAACATAAAGCTCAAACAGGTGCATATGAAGTTACATAAACATTTAACATTATCGGTTGATTTCCTCACTATCTACATGACCTCTTTATTTGGATGTCACAGAAATACCCCAACTTCATGATGTCCCAAAGTTGTTTTATCTCTTTCTCTTTCTCTTTCTCTTTCTCTCTCCAGGTTCCTTCCCAACCTCTTCTTCTGGCAATTCCTGTCTCTGCAAATGAAACCCCTTGAGATTCATTCTAGGCACCTCCCTGTCCCAAACCCTCCCACTCCCCACTGCACACAACCTCAGAATTCCATCAGTACTGTTAACTTGCCTCCAAACCCTGCTAGATCTTCAGCTCCAAGTAGCTGCTCTAGGACTCTTCTGTTCACGCTTACATCCCTAATGCTTACACATCATATGCAATAAACACTTAAGTAAATGAGTAAATGCCTGAACGATTGTGGGGAATACCAAATATCACTTGTGCCCACTTTCCCCCAACTCAAAACTTTATCAGTCTCCATTAACATTTGGCAAGTATTTCTCGGACAGCAAATAGTCAATCCAACAAGAATTGTTTTTCATATCTAAGTAAGAACAGAGGGGGCCAGTGCAGGTGTCATCATGAAAGGCCCCAAGCTTCGAGTTAGTGCTGTATGAGGTCCACACATGGGGGTGTGGACTTACCCAGGCAGCAAGCAGTCTTGGAAGCACTGGGCCTAGGGAGCAGGGTCAGGGCCCACCTCCCCCATTATCATCTTTCTGACCACAGGACACTGAACCTGGTGGCTTCCTTTCCCCCCAACACTCCTAATTTTAATAGATCCCTCCATGTGAGTGGTCAGGCAGGGCATACATATGCTTCTTGGCACTTCTTGGCACCTAGGTCTGTTTGGTTGGGTTTCATGACTAACTTCAATTTCTTGGAAGCAGAAAAACAATTTCCCTTTTTACAGCTTGAAATAGCTCATCAAAGAAATGTGGAGAGTATGGAAATTAGATTTGATTGGCAACCAGCTCTTTGCTTCCATCACTTCTGTTCTTCTGTAGCTCTTTAAAAAAAAAAAAAGAGCTCAGGCTTTTCTGACAGCCTGATGGGCAATGACATAATTTTAATAATCCTCTCCTCTTTAGGCAAAATTAAAGAAAAAATTTCACAATGAAATTACTGTGCCTCAAAGATGCAGTCACTAGATTCACCCTCTTTGCATTGTTCATGTCCAGCACTCTGGAAACAAGATGCATATCTCAGGCATGCCTAACACTGTTGTTAATGCTCTATTTTCTGAACTGCCTTGAAGGTTGATGAGGCCTAAAGGAGACAGAGCCAGAAGAGTGAAGCTTTAGAAGTACTGTCAGGGTCCATACACACATACACACGTACACTCAATTCAACTTGGTTCATCACATAAAATTATGGACCTAATTCTTCAATGTAAAGAATGACAAAACCTTTTATTTTGAGACTCCAGTCTCATCTTTTTCTTCCAATGTTATGCTCACAGATGGCTGGGGAAAGAGATGCTTATCTCCCATTCCCACTTTTCCATAGTGGGCAAGAGAGAAGAGTGCGCATAGAACACTTCAGGCTTTTGTCTCTACACACTCCCACGTGAGTCTCTTTTCAGATCAACTGGTGAGATTGGGGAATAAACGAACATGGTAACTCACCACCCTGGAGATTCAGAGTTCAGGTAGATTTATCAGTGAGGATGGTTCTGGCTGCAAGGACCAAGTACAAAGCACTGAAGGTGGCATAAACACATGTAAGTTTAGGTAGGAAGAAGTCCAGAATCAGAGATATGGGCATTGGTGCGTCTGCTCAACAAAGTCATCAGGGACCCAGGTGTTTTGCATTTTTCTGGTCTGCCCTCTGAGCATGTTGGCATGTCTCCCTTCATGATCTGCTTCAGCTCCAAACCGAGTGCCCTTCAGCAACAATGTCCCAAAACAAAAGAAGAAGAAGAAGAAGAGGAGGAGGAGGAGGAGGAGGAGGGAAGGAAGGAAGGAAGGAAGGAAGGAAGGAAGGAAGGAAGAAAAAGAGAGAGAGAAAGAAAGAAAGAGAGAGAGAAAGTGAGAAAGGAAGGAAGGAAGGGAATATAAAGAGGAAAGCACCTGTCACAAGTATTTTTCTTTTAAAAGAGGAAAGGTCTCACAGAAGTTTCCTGCTGATTTCCTCTTTAATCACTTGGCCAGAATCAGGCCACATACTCATGTCCTAGCTATAAGGAAGTCTGGGAATGGAAGTACTTTCAGCATCTATGCAGAAGACCAGCTCTGCTGGCAAAGGAAAAAGGCAAAGAATGTCTGTAGGGTAAACAACCACCAGCAAATGTGTTGATATTCAGAGAAGGCCATTTAACTACATATCAAGTTGTACTTTCTAATTTAAATTCATTCAGTAAGAAAGCCAATATTTTTACCTGCTCCCATCAGATCCCTGTGTCTTTTTTTTCTGTTAGTTCCAACCTCAGAGCAAAGAGAGGGTCATGGTTACTTGTCACCTCAAAATACTAACAATTACTGCCAGGAACAGTGTTGACACTAGGAAAATCAACCACCACCACCACCTCTTTGGATCTCAGCTTCTTTACCTGGAAAGCAAAGAACTTGGATGAGTGCATCTCCAAAGCCCCTTCCAGCCCTGATGGTCTCTGGTTCCATGACTATGCATTCAAATGTCTCCAAGCAGTGAATCAAATCATGAGTAGCCTAAGAAATGTTATAAAAGGAAGACATTTGACTCATTGACTCACATTAGCCTTGGGGAATCAAAACTAGTAAATAATGATGAACTTTGAAACCAGTGTCAGTTTAATAAGAAGAGGAACTTGTGACCGTGCCCCGGGCATGTGAGTGAGAGTAGCCATGTAATGGACTTACAAGAGTTTAGGAAAATTGCTGCTCCCTCGAAATTGAGTCTTGTAACTCTAGCAGAATGACAAGGCACTAAAAATGGATCTCTCCTTCATCTCCATATTGAAATAACCTCTAATGTCTACAGGTACACCCCAAAAACCCAAAAATGTCCTTTCCAGCCTATCATCAGCCTACATCCACACGTTGAACATACTAATAATAACAGCTAATATTTTTAAAGTCTTTCTCTCAATACATATAAAGCACTTTATATTTCATTGTCTCTTTTAACCCTTACCCTAAGAATATTGTTATAATATACCATCTTCATTTTACATATGAATACACTGGAATTAAGTAATTTGCCCAAGGTCACACAGCTAAAAGTGATAGAGCCAGAATTTGAATTTAGGTGGACTGTGCCAAGAGCCCATGCCCTGAACCACTATGTTGTATTTCTCTGACAAGATTTAAATATTTTTTTAAACTTGTTTACATTTCTTTTTTTTTTTTTCTGAGAGAGAGAGAGAGCATGCAAGCGATGGGGGAGAGGGGGGGAGAGAGAGAATCTTAAGCAGGCTCCATGCTCAGCAGAGTCTGACACAGGGCTCATTCTCACAACCTTGAGATCATGACCTGAGTTGAAATCAAGAGTCAGAAGCTCAACCTACTGAGCCACCCAGTTGCCCCCATTTCTATTTCTACCACTAATACATAAGGGCCATTTTCTCTTCATTCCCTAGTTTTGTATCTGACAACAAGTAAATACTCCCATAAATATTTAAAGATGAATGCATGAATGAGTGGCTTCCTGTGCAGACTTTCCAGTCTTCTGCAGACACACTCTACTCTATTACACCCCCACGCCCTAGCTTATACTGCTCTTTCTGTCCAGTGGACTCCTACTCTCCCTTCAGGAATGGGTTGAACTGTCATATCCTTGCTCTGTTCTTCCCAACCATCTTCCAAAGAGAAAAATAGGTCACATGGAAAACAAGTCACATAAGAAGGAACTAGAATCGAAATGGCATATGATGCACTTATTAATCAGGGGCAATTAACGACAGCTCCCAAATCTCAATAATTTATAATAAAATGAGATGCCAACTTCTGGTTATAAAATAAGTCATGGAGATGAAAAGTACAGCCTAGGGAATATAGTCAGAAATATTGTCATAACATTATATGATGACAGTTGGTGACTATACTTATAGTGGTGAGCATTGATTAATGTCTATATAGACCTGTCAAAACACTATGTTGTACACCTAAAACTAACATAACCTTATAGTCAATACTTCAATTAATCAATCAATAAATCACAGTCAGCAGAAGCAGATGACAGGGCTTTTCAATCACTAAGGAACAGAGGACCCATCTTGTGATGGGCTAATAGAAGCATGCTGCAAGGGCAAGAGAGAGCCTACAGGGCCGTGTGAATCTGCACTGGGTGCATCACTCTGTATCCACATCCCATTGGCCATAACTAAGTCTTATGGCCCTGACCTAACTGTAAATAAGGCTGAGGAAAAAGATTGTCCTGCATGCCCAAGAAGAAGATGAAAGAAATTTGGTGAGCATATGATATTGTTCTCACCATAGCTTCTTTCACAGTGATACAGAAAAATGGCTTCAAAGTGCTAATGAAAATTATTTTTATCTTAGGAAATTCTGTACCCAAACCCATTTTAAATCAAGCATAAAAGTAGAATAAAGAAATATTCAGACATGCAAGATTGCAGAAAGTGTGGACACCTTGTGCACCCTTTCTCAGGAAGCCACCAAAGAATGTAAACAAGGAAATAAATGAGGGAAGAAGAGAACATCAAATCCAGGAATCGAGGATCCAGTGCAGGAGAGAATTGAAGTCCAGAAATCATAGCTGTACGAAAGACTCAGGGAGCAACACACTGGAGCAGAAAAAGATAAGTACCTGCATTTGAAGAATGTAAAGGGAAGGGAGCTGGTGAGATGCGTGTGCTCTGTTATACCCCCTGTCCTGTCTTAGCCTGGACATAGCCTCATCCACAGTATGCAGTCAAGAGATAATGTCTAAAAGTTGTAAATCTAGAAATAGTACTATAGGCATATGATTTGGAAATGGAGTAGATTCCAAAAGAAAAAACTAAAATGGTTGCTCCATGATACTGAACTGGGAAATAGGTTGGGATAGCACAAGAGAATGCCATTTTTCATGATAGCCCTTGGTAGAGTATTTGAGTTTTTAACCAGTTCCTTGATAAAAATTTTACATATTTCTTAAATAAAGAGAAGGAGAAAGAAGTTTTCATCATCTGTTCCTTTATCTTATCCAAAGACTCCACCAAGAACCTCATTATGGCTCCAAAATGTCAAGGAGGGAAGAAAAAGACAGGGCAAATGTGCACAGATAGGACATCTTCTTTAAACCCCAAGTGGTGCATTTTGTCTTTCGTCCCATTCTTTTTAAAAATACTGGTCAATGGCCCCACCTTCATGAATAGGTTCAAGGAAAGAGGGGAAAGGACTGGAAACAATAGATGGGACCATGAACAGAGCCCATGGAATATCACTAGTGACCACCACCTATGTTCGGCCTATCCTCCATCTTGCCAAAAAAAGGTAAAATAAGACATTTTAGGCATTTTTTTCTGAAATCAGTATACTCTATATCCTCCTTATCTACCGGCTTCATAAAACTCTCAAAATTTTTTTAGTTTGACATGACTTTTTGGTGAGTTCATGTTGATTGTCATAAGTATTGGCTTCCTAAGCATTTGTACACATGTCAGTCTTACTTGTCTAATTACAATAATTCATCTTTTTTTTTTATTTAGGCAGCATGTGTCCATTTCTTGGTTCTCTTGCTGCCCTCCATGCTTCTAAAAGTTAACTAATAATGGTTCTGGTGTCAGTTCTACAAGACTGATTAGAATGTTATTTGCTCAATCCTAAATACTTGACCACACTTTTGAATGTGCAGACATCTCAGTTGCCTCTTCAACAACATTCACCCTCCAGTCATCTACTGAGCACCAGTCTAGGTATGGGGGGATAGAATGAAAAATATAGTAATACTTATTGCTGTTAAGGAACTCTTGGTCTAGAGGCATAGGCTGAAAATTAAGTCCATAATTTCATCAGTAGTAAGGGCTATGGTAGAAATATACATGGAGACTGTGGGTTAGGAAAGGCTCTTGAGGCAGCCTGGGGGAGAAGGGAAAGGCTTCCTGGGGTGAGAGGCACCCTTTAACTGCATGAAGGGCTTAGGAGCGAACATGTTGGGAGAAAGATAAGGGGCATTCTTGGTAGAGGAAAGAGCATGGGAAAGCTCCAGCTTTAGAGAGATCTCAGAAGGGTCAGGGAGTCAAAAGTTATTTGGGCATAGGAAGGAGACGGAGGGCCCATTCAAAGAGCAAGGGCACGTTCTGAAGGGAAGACACTGGAGGATTTCATTCGAGGGAGTGATGTGATTAGAAATGAGTTTCCAATAGATCCTGCTGACCCAGAGAACTCAAGTGTGTGTGTTGTAAGAGGAGGAGGGAGAGAATGGGGGAAGGAGATTCTGAGCAGACATGAGACCATTGAGGTGCAAAGGGGAGAAATACTGAGAGTGTGGAGAAAAACAATGGAAGTGTGGATAAAAGGAAAGAGAGAGCAACTGAAATCTATTTAGGAGGTTGACCCAACCAGATCTAGCTATACGGGATGAAGGAGAGGCAACTCAGATGGCACAAGTGTCCAGCTTTGCTGGGCTAGTAAATGGTGGTATCATTGGCCAGAAAGGGACTCTGTTGGAGTATATTTGGGGTCAAATGAGTTCACCTTGTGTTCATTTTGAAATATCTGCAAGACAATAGAGTGGAGATGTCTACTCACGGGTAAACACATAGGTCTGCAGTCCAGAGAAAGGTCCAAGCAAGAGAGAAAACAATTGAGTCATCTTCACAAAGGGGTGGTGAAAGAGGGGATGAGCAAGATTTCCTAGGAAAGATGTGTGGTAAAGAAAAGGGATAAGGAGTCAAATAAGGAAGCTCGTAGCTTAGTACTCAGCTCATTTGTACCAAAATATTTATTACCTCCTCAGGATTCTCACACCTTGACCCTAACCTCCATCATTTTGACGTTCATGTACTTTTTCCCCCTGCATTAGACACAATCCACTTGAAGGAGGGAAAGTGTCTTGTTTGATTTAGTATTCCTGGGATCAAGTACACAACTAAGAATGTTCTATATGTTCAATAACTATTTATTGAGCAATGATTCTTTATTCATAGAGAAAAATAACAAGTCTGATGTGCTTCAAATTCAGGAAAACATGTGGTTTTAACATGTCACTCAAGATGAATTTTTTTTAATCTGTAAAGAACGAGTTTGTTTTCCTTTTTTAATTTAGGATCTTATTAGCAATACATTAGCATCATTAATAGAAAAAAACATTGTTGACACAGAAACTCAAAAAACCAGCCATTAAGAAAATAACATAGTAATCAACCACTATGAGAGAAAAATGGGTCCTCTCATTTGATTCTACTGGCAAGCCCAGGCTTATCCTGAACTTTGAGAGACTCTCTGTCCTGAGTGGATGATGAAACACTCAAGTAAAAGGTAAAGAGTTATAAGTGTGAGTTTCTGAGGGATACTGCCTCAAAAGAAGTTCAGGGGTAGCCACAGTCCTCCAGTTTACTCCAACGTTGGGACATTTCTGGGATGACCAGCACAATTTCCTTTTGAGGAGTTCTGATGATTCATCAGCCTCAGGATTCAGGTCTTACAAAACGTTCTTCCATGTTAAAAAAGACTTTGTTCCACAGGAATAAGTTTTTCATCGCTTCTCCAGCTTCTTGTACTTGGCTTCCAGTTTTTTGGAATATGCATCCAACTTGTAGGCTGCCTGCTCAAGAGCTGCCACTTGCTCTTCAATTACATTGATCTGATCCAGATAAGGCTGTAGTCCAGCATATTTCTGGTTTAAGTCCTTTAAGTTTCTAGTAATGTTTATAGCAATATCTTTCATTTCAAAATACTTCAGGCTGGTTAGTTTATTCATATTTTCCAGGAGCTTATAGTCTTCACTGGTGGCCGTCAGTTCCCCAGTCAGGTAAGTTGCCATTTTGGAGAACATGTCCCGGCAGAGCTGAGTGATGTCAGCCTCAGCCGGCTCCTTTGCTTCCTCAGCTGTCTCCACGGCGGCATCGTCTCTAACCGGCTCCTCTCTTGGGGTCGCGGGGACACCCTCGGTCGCCGCCGCCGCCGCCATGCCTGGCCCCGCGCTGCTTCTGGTTCTCAAGATGAATTTTAATCTAACAACACAGCTCTTCTCTCTGCCTCCTCATTCTCTTGACTCACTTAAGAACAGAAATATGGTTTCTAGACTCTACTATGTGCTTCCTTTCCTCACCATGAAAACAGGAGTATTTTATTTTTCTGGCTTGCCTTACCTCACTTTTAAAACTAAATTTAAAAACCATAGAAATAGTCTTGATCGGCGTCTGCTCTCCGTTAATCATCGTCTGAGCCCCTGGTGGGCAGGGTGAGATCAGTCTCCCTCTCGGAGATACTACGTGTGTGACAACTCCAGCTTGAGGAAAAGCAAGCATGATTATTCTGTGTGAGGCTTTTGTAATCCGAACATCTCCCCAGGACAGTTTACTGACATCGGAAATTTGTCATGGTTACAAAGTCCTTTGATTTCACAAAAATAAGAGGTCTTCTTTGCTGAGGTAGAAAGTAGTGTTTTGGTTTATACAGATTAACTAGAGAAGAACCACAAGCCAAGATTTTTCTCCCCTCCCTGAAACAGCTACCAGGCTATTCAGAAGATAATGATTGGTGTTTATAGTTACTAAATTATAGAGTTTGAAAGACAGTAAAGATAGAAGGCATTTTGTCTTTGAAAAGAGGCTGCCAGAGGCAGGTTACTGCTCCATCTGCCTGTCAAAATCTTCATGTTCCCCAACCATTGTGTCCCAGTTGGTAACTAACTAAGCAAATGCAAGTTAAGGGTTTTTTTTTTTAAGATTTTATTTATTTATTTGAGGGAGAGAGAGAGAGAGAGAGAGAGAGGGAGGGAGAGCATGAGAGGGGAGAAGGTCAGAGGAAGAAGCAGACTCCCCATAGAGCTGGAAGCCTGATGTGGGACTCGATCCCAGGACTCCGGGATCATAACCTGAGTCTAAGGCAGTCACTTAACCAACTGAGCCATCCAGGTGCCCGCAAGTTAAGGTTTTGGGCTTGGCATATTGTAAACGAAAAAGCAAACCAAAAACAAAAATGTAACAAGGTTAGGTGACAAGATTTAAGTTCTGGGCTTTGGCTTCAGCTAGTCCAATACAGCCAAGAGCCGGGGGAGGGGGCCCAGACAAAGCTAAACATCAGCAACTAAATCAACTCTGCAATCTCGGTGTCAACTTTTAATGGAAAGTGTTCTCATCCTCCCACCTCTGAGAACAGGGTCTAGATGCTGATGGTGCCATTTCACACCTAATACTTATGCAAAATGCATTTATTGCAGTCTTATTTTACAAAAATAACAACAGGAGCTATCCTACTCACACATGACAGCAAGTCATTAAATTATGGTCTATCCATAGCTATGTATAGAAGAATGAAACTTGACCATTCTCTTACACAATACACAAAGATAAACTCAAAATGGACAAAAGACCTCAACGTGAGACAGGAATCCATCAAAATCGTAGAGGAGATCATAGGCAGTAACCTCTTTGTCATCGACCACAGCAACTTCTTTCAAGACATGTCTCCAAAGGCAAGGGAAGCAAGGGCAAAAATGAACTATTGGGACTTCATCAAGATAAAAAGCTTCTGCACAGCAAAGGAAACAGTCAACAAAACAAAGAGGCAACCCACAGATTAGGAGAAGATATTCTCAAGTGACACTATAGACAAAGGGCTGATATCCAAAATCTATAAAGAACTTCTCAGGGCACCTGGGTGGCTCAGTGGGTTAAAGCCTCTGCCTTCAGCTCAGGTCATGATCTCAGGGTCCTGGGATGGAGCCCCACATCGGGCTCCCTGCTCAGCGGGGAGCCTGCTTTCTCCTCTTTCTCTGCCTGCCTCTCTGCATACTTGTGATCTCTGTCTGTCAAAAAAAAAAAGAACTTCTCAAACTCAACACCCAAAAAAATAAGTAATCCTGTCAAAAAAAGGGCAGAAGATATGAACAGACATTTCTCCAAGAAGACATACAAATGGCTAGCAGACACATGAAAAAATGTTCATCACCATTAGCCATCAGGGAAATTCAAATCAAAACCACATTGAGATATCACCTTACACCAGTTAGAATGGCAAAGATTAACAAGGCAGGAAACAACAAATGTTGGAGAGGATGTGGAGAAAGGGGAACTGTTCCATAACCCAAATGTTACATAACACAACACAACCATTACACTGTTGGTGGGAATGCAAGTTGGTGCAGCCACTTTGAAAAAGTGTGGAGATTCCTCAAAAAATTAAAAATAGAGCTACCCTATGACTCGGCAATTGCACTACTGGGTATTTACCCCAAAGATACAGATGTAGTGAAAATAAGGGCCTCATGCACCCCAATGTTCATAGCAGCAATGTCCACAATAACTAAACTGTGGAAAGAGCTGAGATGTCCTTCAACAGATGAATGGATAAAGAAGATATGGTCCATTATATACAATGGAATATTATGCAACCATCAGAAAGGATGAATACCCAACTTTTTCATCAACATGGATGGGACTGGAGGAGATTATGCTGAATGAAATAAGTCAAGCAGAGAAAGTCAATTATCATATGGATTCACTTACTTGTGGAACATAAGGAATAACATGGAGGACATGAGGAGAAAGAAGGGAAAAGTGAAGGTGGGGGGAATTGGAGGGGGAGATGAGCCATGAGAGACTGTGGACTCCAGGAAACAAACTGAGGATTTTAGAGGGGAGGGGGTGGGGAAATGGGTGAGCCTGGTGGTAGGTATTAAGAAGGGCACATATTGCATGGAGCACTGGATGTTATACATAAACAATGAATCTTGGAACACTACATCAAAAACTAGTGATGTATTGTATGGTGACTAACATAACACAATACAATTTTTTTTAAATTATGGTCCATCCACACAATGGAATGATATTTATCAATTAAAATTATTATAAATACTATAGCATGTAAAAAAGCATTTGAAATATGGTTAAGGAGAAAAATCAGAAGGCAAAAATATATGGTATAACTACATCTGTTAAACAATTATGCAAGCTTATGGATAAAAACTGGATCATCATATAAAAATAATTTATTAAGATGAGGAGATTGTGTTACCTGTAAAAACTGAATGATTTCAAATCTTCAAGGAAAGAAAATTCTAGCACTATTTAAACAATCCCAGAGAGAAGGAAAACATCCCAATTCTTTTACAAAAACACTAATACTAAAACCAGAACAAGAGAGCACTAGAAAAGAAAGTTATATAATCTTATTTCTCTTATGAACACTGATGTAAAAATGATAAATAAAATATTAGCAAATTGAATCCAACAATACATTAAACAAATACCACAGCGAGCTTGGGTTAATTCCCAAAATGCAAGGATGATTCAGTAACGGGAAATCTGTTCATATAATTCTCTATGTTAATAGGTCAAATGAGGGAAAACACATGATATCATCTCAAGGGAGGCTGCCAAAGCATGTGATAAAAGAAACATGACAGTTGTTCCTGATTTAAAATAATATTTAAGGGGAGCCTGGGTGGCTCAGTTGATTGGGTGTCTGCCTTTGGCTCAGATCGTGGTCCCAGGGTCCTGGGATCCAGTCCTACATCAGGGTCCCTCCTCTGCAGGGGGTCTGTTTCTCCCTCTCCCTGCAACCCTCCCCCCTGCATGTGCTCTTATTCACTCTCACTCTCTCATAGGAATATAAAAATCTAAAAATATAAAATAATATTTTAATTCTTAGGAAAATAGGTACTTTCTCAATATCCTATGTATATTCCCATGTGTATATAGCTTTTCCCATATGTATATAGTTATGGGTCATTCAGAACTATAAAAATGTACCAACAGGGGTGCCTGTGTGGCTCAGTCAGTTAAGCATCCAATTCATGATCTCAGTTTGGGTCTTGATCTCAGAGTCATGAGTTCAAGCCCCATGAGAGAGAGAGAGAGAGAGAGAGAGAGAGAGGAAGGAAGGAAGGAAGGAAGGAAGGAAGGAAGGAAGGAAGGAAGGAGAAAGAGAGAAAGAAAGAGAAAGAAAGAAAGGAAGGAAGGAAGGAAGGAAGGAAGGAAGAAAGAAAGAAAGAAAGAAAGAAAGAAAGAAAGAAAGAAAGAAAGAAAGAAAGAAAGAAAGAAAGAAAATGCAGCAATAATTAGTTGATCTGATGAGTTCCTTGAAGATTAAGTGGATGTAATGACCTTTCAAAGTCTCAAAGGCAAGCCCTGATGTCACAGTGTGCTGGCCTTTGAAGGTTGCATCTTCAGGCCCAAGTTACTTTACCCCTGTAACCATTAGGATGTTTTGAGCTGCAACTAACCCCCATCCTCAGTATTTTCCAATAGCTTCCTATGGCATAGATGGGCAATTCCAAGTCCCTCCTGCAGCCTCTAGGAACCCAGTCTCGCTCTTACCACCAACCTCCATCTCACTCAGCTGTACCAGCCTCCCAGTTTTTTTCTAAAGCACACCAAGCACTTTCCTGCCTTGGGACCTTTGAACTTGCTGCTCCCCCTGCCTGGAAAGTTCTTTCCTCAAATATTTTAATGGTTGGCTCCCTCACGTTATTCACTTCCCTGACCAAATAGCATGCCTCTCAGAGCCACGACCACCCAACAACACTCCCTATCTCACACTCTGCTTGACTACCTGACATCACATTATGTATTCACATGATATTGTTTCCTCTGCTACCAGAAATGACATTTCATGAGGGTAGGCACTCTGACGTTCACTGCTGTGCAGCCAGTACCTAGGACAGCGCCTGGCACATAGTAGCTGCTAAGTAGAAACAGCGTAAATATGTTGCTAGAGCAAGAGAAAGTCTGACTCATACAGATTTAAACAATTAAGGAATTTATCATCTCATAAGGCTAAATCCCCAAGGCTATTTCTCTCTTTCTCTGTAGTTCTCTTTTGAATGTCAGCTTTGTCCTTACACGGAGGCTGCCCTCGTGGTCACAGGATGGTTGCAGCAGCAACCAGAACAATGTGCTTTCACTCTCACAACCATTTTAGAGAAAACAAGGCTCGTGAGGGGGAGATTCTGTTTGTGAGAATTGTCTCAAGATGACACACAGGGATACCTGGGTGGCTCAGATGGTTAAACATCTGCCTTCGGTTCAAGTCATGATCCCAGGGTCCTGGGATCAAGTCCCACAACAGGCTCCTTGCTCAGTGCGGAGCCTGCTTCTCCCTCTCCCTCTGCCTGCTGTTCCCCCTGCTTCTGTGCATGCTCTCTCTCTGACAAATAAATAAAATCTTTTTTAAAAGATGACACATAAAAGTAACAATTATAGCCCCTAACATACAATAAAAGCCATTCCCTTCAGTCTGATTGAGCCTCCTTAGTTCATATGCCCACCCCCAAACCAGTCCCTGAAAAGGAGGCTCAAGCTCCGAGGTTGGCTGACGTGAATTAGGACCCACCCCTGGAGAAGAGCTGGAGTCAGCCTCCACTGCCTCCCATGGGCATGAGGGAGGTGTGGGTGAATGCTTGTCCTAAATAGACAGCCAGTCGGGATCGCTGCAGTCTCTGACTTCAGGGGAACTCCTCAAGCCCCTGAAAACCTTTCCAGCGTAATTGGCCTCTTGGGATCTTGAAACACGATCATTTCCTTGGGATTGTTCTTGAGTTAAATAGCATTCTTAGATCAGGGAGGTGCCTCAAAAAGTTTTCCTCCCAGAAGAGCCTGAGCACTGGGAGAAAGGGAACCAAATACATCCCTTTAATGGGAAAGAAAAGGAGATGGAAACAGCAATGCAAAAATGCATTTCACAGGAGAGCATTTCTTGCAAATTGGTATCAAAACACGAAGCTTATATAAAAAGTACAATATTCTTCCACAGAAATTAAAGATCACTTAATTCATATTAAGGCAACGTGAATAGAGATAGCAATTCAGCACAGGAGAAAATATTTTGTCAGCCAAACGAACAAGGCTGTAAATTACTGAGAACATATCACTAGCCAGATTCCCTGAACTGGTCAACAAATAGTTTGACTACAAATTTGCACAGGGCACAGCTCTTACATCTGGGTGATTTACTAGGGAATAGAGCCACCAGGAGGCATTGAAAATCACTGGACAATACTGAAGTATTGTCTGTCCTTTGAAAAATATTACAATATCCTATTTCACCCACTGCAAAAGCACAAACTAACTTCTAACAGATCACCCCTGAAAGATATTCAGTTTTTTACATTGTGACTACTTCACTGAGAAGCTATACTTTCCATATAATTATTTTCTTTTTAATTAGCTATTGGGTTGTTGCTTATTATACTAAAAAATTAGTGGGGAGTTTGACTATTTCACATGACTTGAAAATGTTGTTTTCTCAACATTAGATACAATAACACTATTATTAGTTGACCTCCTTCCCCCATTCCCAATGCTCAAGGCTGCAAACAATCCATAGTAAAGACAAGCCTTTTATTTCTAACACTGAAAAGACAAAACTTTGAGTATAACTTTCTTGCTTCTTTCTAATTGTCTTGCAAGAGCATCTTCTTCAAAAGGGCTTCTATTTACTCACATGACATGAGCCCCAACATTGTCCAGCATTTATAAGTTCTTTCATGAAAAACATCCACTGATTTTGCAATGAATGAAAGGAAAATGTATAAGATTTGAAGATGCCTGATGTTGGATGAACGGCCTGGGAAGTATATACAAGTTACCCCAGAACATACAGTCGGCAAGGGACAGAGCTAAAAGCAGACTCTAGGGATGACTACTCCCCACCCAGGGCTCCTCTGCTCCAACAGTGCTTCTATTGTGGAAAGACTCTCCCTCAACCAGGCAGCTGGGTCCCTTTCTGGTGTGTCTTGCTATACAAACAGTAGGCTCCCATTCATGTGGTATAGGAAAGCACAAATTTAGCTGTGAATTTTCTTTCATCCAAAGCAAAGGTCTAGTGAAAATTTAAATATCCAGAAGGACATATAGGTACATATCCATAAGGATATACACAGACATATACAAAACAAAGTTGCTGAAAAGAAAATATAATCAATAATACTATTATTACATTGTATGGTGACAGATGGCAGCCATATTTGTGAGGACCATGGCATAACCTATAGAGAAGTTGAATCATGATGTTGTACACCTGAAACTATTGTGACGTTGTGTGTCAACTACATTCAAATAAAAAATATTTTGGGGGGGAACGCCTGGGTGGTTCAGTCGTTTGAGCAGCTGACTTTTGATTTTGGATCAGGTCATGATATCAGAGTCCTGGGATCCTGCCCTGTGCCAGGGCTCAGCATGGAGTCTCCTTGAGGATTCTCTCTCTCCCTCTACCCCTTCTCCCACTCATGTGCGCACTCTCTCTCTCTCTCTCTAAAATAATTAGATAAATCTTTTAAAAAGTGTTTAAATTGCTCAAAAGAATCACAGCTATTCACAGTTCTGAGATATGACAGAACTTTCTCCCATCACCACTTACTAAGCATGTGATACAGTCGACAGGAGCCCCACTCCATTTCCATAGAAAGTACAAGATTGAGGAAAGAAGGGGCTCAAACTGGAGGAGGAGCGGCAAGATGGCGGAGGAGTAGGAGACCGATTATCATCAGGTCCTAGGAATTCACCCAGAGAGCTATCAAACCATTCTGAACACCTACAAATTCTACCGGAGATCGAAGAGAAGAAGAGCAGCAAGTCTAGGAACAGAAAATCGACCACTTTCTGGAAGGTAGGACGTGCGGAGAAGTGAATCTGCGGCGACGGGAAGATAGACCCCGGGGGGAGGGGCCGGCTGCCGGCAAGGGAGCGAGCAGCGGAGCACAGACTCGGAACTGTGAGAAGTCGGCTCCACTGAGGGACGTCGCCCCAGAGACCAAGCGGGGGGTGAAGCCCCTGCAGGGACAGTGTGGTCTCAGGACCCACGGGGACACAAAAAGACCAGGGGTGTCTGAGCGCGACCGAGCTCCCAGGTCTCAGAAGCCGGCGGGAGAGACGGAGCTGAGCTGAGGTGTCTCTCAGCT
>LNAC01000701.1:746506-808790 GCA_002007465.1 Ailurus styani | reverse complement strand
GCCTGTGACTGAGTGTCTCTATCTCTGGCGCGGCCCCGCTTAGAATCTCCAAACCCGGCAGATCCTGCAGCCGCTCCCGCACTGCTGCTCCCGGAGGAGGAAGGTGAGTCTCTCCGGGTCTGCCGCCCGTGGGGTCCCCGCTCACAGATCAGTGGCCCGGCTGAGCTTCAGATCCCAGCCCAAGGTAACCCCGAGCTGAGAGACACCTCAGCTCAGCTCCGTCTCTCCCGCCGGCTTCTCTCTGAGACCTGGGAGCTCGGTCGCGCTCAGACACCCCTGGTCTTTTTGTGTCCCCGTGGGTCCTGAGACCACACTGTCCCTGCAGGGGCTTCACCCCCCGCTTGGTCTCTGGGGCGACGTCCCTCAGTGGAGCCGACTTCTCACAGTTCCGAGTCTGTGCTCCGCTGCTCGCTCCCTTGCCGGCAGCCGGCCCCTCCCCCCGGGGTCTATCTTCCCGTCGCCGCAGATTCACTTCTCCGCATGTCCTACCTTCCAGAAAGTGGTCGATTTTCTGTTCCTAGACTTGCTGCTCTTCTTCTCTTCGATCTCCAGTAGAATTTGTAGGTGTTCAGAATGGTTTGATAGCTCTCTGGGTGAATTCCTGGGACCTGATGATAATCGGTCTCCTACTCCTCCGCCATCTTGCCGCTCCTCCCCAACATAGACTTTTAAATAAGTGAGATGATAGGAAATAGTTCTGGCCATTAATTTTCAAAGAGGTATTTTTGTTTGCTATTGCCTTTGTTCGGAACCCTTTAGATAACAGAGTTTTTATTTCTTGTTTAGAATCATTTAGGGTCTCATGGTCATAATTCTGGACTTCAGTTCTCTTTCAAAACACCAAATGTGTGTTTGAGATATAGGTGATGGGGTTGAACATGGACTTCAGGGTGTAGGCTGGGAGACATTTTGGTTTAGCTTTGGTTTTCCATCTTGTTCCCTTCTTTCCTTTAAAAGTGAATTCGAGTGTACAATTATATGAGCTTCTCCAAAAATATGATGTATTTGTAGATAGTATATGTATCTTTATGCATCAGTTGTATAGGTAGCATAATCAGTTTTACCAACATTTTGTATAACTTGACAAATCACATTCAGCCTATTGAAAGATGTGGTTATGACTCTAAGCTGAAAGTACACAAAATCTGGAAAATATTGAAGTTAGAATTTTGTTGCCAGTGTTTGCACAGATACAGTAGGCACACAGAGAGTATGTACCTATGACAGACAACTTTTGTTTATTTTTCCTAAAATATTGATTCCAGAAGAGTATAAGGTGAAGTGAGCAGTATGATAATGTGCATTCTTCTGATCAGAGATCAAACTATTATTCCATTTGCAAAGCTACTGATTGAAGATAACCAGTCTATCTCGATAGGCAGAGTAGTAGACTTGAGGTTGAATTTCCCCTGTGTTCCTCTGCTCCTTTCAACATCATTCATCTTATAAATGTTGAGAACTTGCTGAATGCCAGACAAGTGCTGGGCACTGGAAATACAAGGTTAAATAAGACATCATTCTACCTTCCAGTACTTATAGTGGTGCTGCAGGAAGAAAGGGTAAACTGGTCAATAAATGCAGGCAAATGGATAAATTGCACTGAATATGGTAGCTCAGATTGACTTGGTGAGCACACATACACAGACACACACACACACACAATCAACCTGATCTACTTCTAACTCTAAACTTTTTGCACACATTAATTGTACTATTCAGAATGTAAATCCAGCCACATCATTATTACCACTCACCCCTAATTAAAATCCTTGTATAGTTTTCTCCTTATTTGAGGATAAAAATGAAGCTCCTTAGTACAACTGCCTACAAGAGTGTGCATCATCCAGCTCTGGTGTCCTCCTTCATGCTCTGGCTTCTGGCCATGCAGGCTTATGATTTTCCTGAACAGCTTTATTGAGATATAATTTATATACTGTAAAAATCACACTTCATCTGTTTTAAGTGTAGAATTTAAAAAAATCTAATATGTCACCACAATCTAAGTTTAAAACATTTCCATCACCCTAAAAGGAAACATCATATCCATTTATAGTCATTCCTCAGTCTAAACACCCCCCCCCAAAGCTCTGGGCAATCCTTAATCTACTAACTCTCTTTATAGATTTGCCTTTTCTGGACATTTTATATAATCATACAAAATGCATTCTTTTGTGACTGGCTTCTTTCACTGAGCATTAGCTTTTGGGGGTTTATATATGTTATTAAGCATATATCAGGACTTTGTCTCTTTTTATTTTAGAATACTGTTCTGTTTATGGATTGACCATACTTTGTTTATGCATTCCTCAGTTGATGGACATTTTGGGGGGTATGATGAATAATGCTACTATGAACATTCATGCACAAGTCTTTGTGTAGACATACATTTCACTGTTTCTGGGTAGATACCTAGGAATGTCATATGCTGGACAAGATAGTAAGCCTATGTTTAACTTTTTATTAAAAACCATTTTCCAAAGTAGTTCCACAATTTCCACAATTTCATATACTCCTACCAGCAATATATAAAGGTTCCGAGTTTTCCACATCCTTGTCAATGCTTGTTCATGTCTGCCTGTTATAGCTATCCATACGGGTACAAAGTGGTATCTCATTGTGGTTTTGATTTGCATTTCTCTAATAATGAATGCAGTTGGACATCTTTTCATATGTTTATTGAACATTTGTATCTCTTCTTTGGAGAAGTATTTATTCAAATAGTTTACCCATTTTAATTGGATTGTCTTTTCATTCTTGAGTTTTAAGACGTCTTTATATATTCTAGATGCAAGTCATATAACAGATATATGATTTGTAAATATTTCCCCCATTCAGTGGGTTCTCATTTCACTTTCTTGATGATGTCTTTTGAGGTGCAAAAGGATGTAATTTTTATTAAGTCCAGCTTGTCTATTTTTTATTTTACTTGTATACTTTTGATGTGTCTAAGAAATTAGTTAGAAATTAATTAGAAACTCAAATCTGTCTTATTTATACTCTCTGCTCCTGGCTTTTAATCCTCCCCCACCCCACATCAGCCTTTGTACATGCTGCTCTCTCAGCATAGAACACTCTTGTTCAGAGGAGCCTTCCCTGTCCTCTCCCTTCTATAGCACTGACACAGGTACAGCTTTTCCAGCTTCTCCTTTGTTTGGATAGTTATTTTATGAATGCTTGTCCCTCCACCACACTCTAAGCCTCTCAAAAATTCAGCTGACCTATTTTTGCTGACTCTTATATCCCCACACCTAAAAACTCCTCTTGACACATAGCAAGTACTTAATATTTGTTGAATAAATGAATAAACAATAAAAGAATGAAGCCTTAGACGTCACCAAGAAGGTGTCATTTAAACTGATACTGTAGGACAAGGTAGAGGCTTAACAGGCAAAAAGGCAGGACAGAGAAATGAAGGCTGAAAGAGTAGGCACATATAGAGGAGTTAGGAAGTGGTAAAGAACAGTGAAGGAGCCTGGCATGATGAGAAGTTCACTAAGACAAAGCATGGTGTACGGGTGTGTGCACGTGTGGAGGTCTATCTCACTGAGCAGCAAATAGCAAGAGATCACAGATAGGGTGAGGTGTTCAGATGTAGGACTGTGACTGGCAGCAGTCAGAGAATCATGGGGGCTGGGGCAGGAGGAGCCTATAGACCAAGAGATCTATGAAGAGATCATGTGGTATCCTAGTATTGCCTTCTCTCTCATCCTGGCATCTTGGGGTACACTGATGGAATGTGTTGTACCTCCTAGGAGTTATGCTTTGTAAAAGCAGGGCCACAGAGAAGAATCCAAAAAGAGGCATCCTTAATGATGGAATATCAAACACCATAGCCCCTGTTTAGGGGAAACAGTTTGGATAGCAAGCGCTCCATATCATTTGGATTAAAACCTGTAGGCCACAGGATACAACCCTAGATAGGAACAAGAATACCTGTGTTATTCTAGATTCGCTATTCAGAGTTCAACTCAGCAAACCATGCAATTCACAGATGGCAACCTCAGGCACATATTTAACATAGGAACAGGATTCCTCCAGCCCATCTAATAAGGAACCACACTAATACTAAGAAAGTTGAGTCATGGTAGCTAAAGTGCACAAACTAATTTTCCAAAACAGAATGTCTAGGGGCATCTTGGTGCCTCAGTTGGTTAAGCAGCTGACTCTTGATTTTTGACTCAGGTCATGATCTCAGGGTCATGGGATTGAGCCTTTGGCCAGGCTCCCAGCTCACAGGACAGTCCGCTTGGGATTCTCTTTCTCTCTTCCTCTGCTCTTCCCCCTGCCCCCTCCCCACTCATGCTCTCCCTATCTCTCTCTAAAATAAATAAACAAAACCATTTAAAAGAGAGAGAGAGAGAGAGAGAAATTGTCAAATAGCAGTGTGTAGAAAAATTTAGGATAGCACATATTTCCACTCTCCTTTTTTTCTTTTTGATCACATTTAAGAAAATGTGAAATTTGTAGTTTCAGTAAGAAGAAAAAGATGTGTTTGCAAAATTTTCAACCCTTTCTGTTTATACTCTGGCAAAAAAACCTTTTAGGTTTACCTTCTTAAATTGGATCTTCTTGGCTCATTGCAAAGATTTATTTATGTTTTTGTTGTTTCTATTGGCATTGCGAGGATTGGATTTTTAAGGTGCTTAACATAAAATAAACTCACACACTGATAAGTTTGGAACCCAGCAAAATTTGAAAACCACATGTTCGCAATGAAACAGGGAGAACTCTGAAATTCAAAAATCCAAGCTAAACTTAGGATGAAACCAGAAATATTGCAGAAATGTCTCTGTGTTCAACAGTTTGAGTCTGTGTGCATTGGTTTGTCTTCTTTCACTTATGTGATGGAAAATACCCAAAGCTACAAAATGAGGTCATATGGAGAAATGAAACCTCCTGGAATTAAAGGTTCCCATCTAGCCTCTAAAATATCCTTTCTGGTTATTGCTCCTGTTGTCTAATTCCACACCCCACGAAGATATTTTCCCCTAAAAAAAATAAATGCCAAGCTCTACTTTCTCAGATTTATCAGCTAATTTGTGTGCTGTAGAATAGAAACTTTGCTAATAATACCTATGTAATGAAGTTAATTTCTGTGTTTTCTTTTTATTTGTATTGATCTTGAGCTGAGGTATTTGTTCCATTTTTGTTTATGATAAATATTTCTGCAGATCTTTGCAGGTTTGCATTAAAAAAATAATAATGCTCTCTAGACATTTTTCCGACCCGACAGTTCATAAATTGTTAGCTGGCATTTTTAGCCTTAATATATGGTAAAAATAAGTCTGTGTTAATATCTTGGTCATGATTTAAAACTGCTTTTATTTTTAACATTGTTGAATAATGAACCCCTTTATCTTCCATCATTCCAGTTAATTTCATACGTGTGCAACTTAAAAGCCAAGACATGCATTTTCCATTCTGGCCACTTGAGGGAATCAGACTTTAGAAATGGCAGATAATTGAGATTGTTATTTCAAAAGGGAGGAGAGTAAATATTTATTTGTTGACAAAATGGTTCTCGTGTCACTTAGACATCAAGAAGACCACAGAATCCAAGTTCTGAAATAAATTTCTCTTTATGTACTTTATATCCAGGTGGAAAAGAGGAATTGCTGATGAATGGGAGTCCAGGGAGGTACTAAGTGAGGGCCCCACATACAATTTATGATCAGCACTCTTGGACTTCAGAATGATTAATACCGCCAATTCTCACTGGAATAAGAGCTGTTTTAGCCCAGGAGAGGACTGTATATTACTGTTTATAGAAGCAGATAACATCAAAGTAACCCATGGCTTGTGTTAAGCAAATACAAAATTCTGGGTCAACGCAAATTAATCCTAAAGGAGTAAAAGAAAGTTCTTAATGACTGTGAGATCTATACATTATCGCTTTTCATTCAAGTGGTAGAAAATGGTTAGAACTATTGATGAGATTTGCAACTGGCTTCCTTTACTGCATTGTGCTAACAGCTGCATAATAACATATTCTCTGATAAAGAGCCTTATTATCTATACATCTGTAGTTTGTTAATGAAGTGTAGAAGTCTATGCAATTTTAAAATTACATTCAGGAGCTTCTGAACCATTTTAATATTATGTTTCACAACAAAAATGCAGCAAATCACATTATACTTTATATATTCTTACACTTTAAGTGGCTGTGTGGATGGATGAATTAAAGACTGTTCTCTTATCTACATTATACAAAACAGATGTTATTTCAAGGGCATATCACAAAGAGATTTTTTTCCCAAATGATGTTACTCGGTGAATAATTATATATTCCTTTGGTTTTAGGAAGATGGGAAATTTGTAAACAAAAGAAAAATATATGTGGATATTAATATTTATTGCCATATGTATACATTATAAAAAACATTTTGGGAATTTTGAGTATAATTCAAAAGAACTGTGAATAAAGTAAGTTCCTCGGCAAATATTTTTATATTTCTTTTCCTATATAGTTGCTTTTTGCCTTAACACATCTTTATCCTAAAGTTTTTAATTATTTCATTGCCCCATTTGGGTTATGTCACATATCCATCTTATTATTTCCAAATGAATTATGGAATGCCAACCCTTTTCAGATAAGCTTAGTAATAAATTAAAATTTATTAAAATCAGCCTCATGTCCTCTGCCTGCCATAAAGTATATAAAGTAGCATTTCCCCTTTTTTCTCCTACTGCTTCAAGTCATACCAGTTTCAAAAAGGCGGGAATCTAATTGACGAGAATTTCACATCCTTTTTCTTCTTGTTTGGATGTTGCTAAAAGTTGCAATAGAAATTGGCAGACTAAATAAATTGCTAATAACTTAATCCAGTCTCTGATAGAGTAAATTGATTTCCTTTGGAAAACACTCATAGGAAAAATAGTCAATGAAATTACCCTGTAGTAAAGTTTTTAAATTATTTTGATATTTAAAGATTATCTCACTTAAATCAGTGGCTTGAACTCAGATTCCTGAAATTAGTATTTGACCATAGGTTTTATTACAAAACTTAGGGCCAGAAGATTATCTTAGTCTAAATGATACTTGGAGAAATTATATTATCCCAATGAGTGTTCATATGGCATTTTATTATTCAGCGTTTACTGATTTGTGTGTATTTCTGACAAGCCATGTAAAATTAGGACTCCCTTTGTTCTGCCTAGTCATGAAATAGTCCAGGCTTAACCACCCTGAATTTGTGTGTTGGAACTGTAGTCTTTAAAGCGCTGACTGCTCACACTTAAAACGGCTGCCTGCCATTACAGAATGATGAATATATGCCGTTTCTGATGTGATTTTCTTGAAACCTTAAGGCATAATGTTAGAGATGTTATCGCATTAATTTGTTTACATTCTTTCTCTTGTAGGCCACATTTTTAGCCTCATGATCCAAACACTTCTAGATGCTCCTAAATGATTGGCAAGCAGCTAATCAGCTTGGACAACTAAATCAATTGATCCAGTGATGTCTTTTTGACAAAGTGTTATTGTTACATTAGTAGGCTCTTTGTATGCCATTTTTATTTGTCAAAGCAAGTCACTGCTTTGGAGTTTTGAGGTGGCATGAACCAATCAGGGAAGATAGAACCCCATTTAACAGTTGAGAACCCTGAGTCCCAAAGGTCCAAAGTTAAGCCTAAGTCACAGAGTCCAAGGTCAAACAGCAAGTTATTGTGCTTTAGGAACACAACGCAGGTGTTTTGACACCTAGTCAGGGGTTCTTTTTCTAATCCAGTTGCCCAAATGATTTGCACAGTTTTAGCAAAGCTATTTTCAAAAGCCCTGCTTGAGTAATAGATTTTTTCAACATATCTATAAACATCATTATATTGGGTAATAGACAACCATTGGGATTCTGATCTATGATTGTTGTTGATAAAAACCCATGATAAAGATACTGCCCCAGGGCGCCTGGGTGGTTCAGTGGATTAAAGCCTCTGCCTTCAGTTCAGGTCATGGGATCGAGACCATCATCCGGCTCTCTGCTCAGCGGGGAGCCTGCTTTCTCCTCTCTCTCTGCCTGCCTGTCTGCCTACTTGTGATCTCTCTCTCTGTCAAAAAAAAAAAAAAAAAAAAAAGCTACTGCCCCAGAAATAGTAAAGAGGATATTCGACTATGAGGATGACTTTTTTGATTTGTTTTGTTTTACTGCTATTTTATAGTCAGGGAAGAAAGGGATTCCTCCAATAACTACCAATTTTTTTTAAGTAGAACTTTGTAAACTGTGTATTCATATTTAATCTTTAAGTAACAGCAGTTTACCTTTCAGGTGTGACATGGTAAAGAATTAGTTCAACTTTTCTCAAGCTCTTCTTTCATTATTCTGCTCCCCTCCCCCATACACACACACACAGACACACACACACACACACACACACACACACACACACACTGAATACCTTATATTTCTCTACCACTTATAAAGGGTAATAAAATCAGTGCTCCCTGACTGCGATATTGTAGGATGCAGCATGCTGTTTATTAAGATGGAGTTTATTCCACCTCTGTTGGAATTTACAACTATCCCTCTTCTTGGGTTCTTATCAGTCATTTTAACAGTACTAGCCACTTGGGCCACCCTATCCATTGAGAGTTTATAGTGACTGTAAATCTATTAAGCCACAATTTGCACATAATAAAATGAAACAGCAAGTAGTTAAATGAAAGGCTCAATTCTGAGCTGCCGAACATTTTCCAGGAAAAGTCATTGAAACTGCTTCTGCCACTGCTCCCTGCCTTTGAGAAATTCAATCATGCTGATTGAGGAAACCTGGAGAGAGTTGGCTGTTCCTTCCTCCTGTTCATAATTGCCCTGTAGACCATTTAATCATCTGTAGATGAAACAAAGCTGGTGCTGTAGAGGGCCGGAAACAAAGGCATGCGCTTATCAATTGCTTCCTCCCCACCCCGCAGAGCCAGCACCCATCTCTGAGCCGACCTGCCATGGAGGGGCCCAGGCAGACGGGATCTTCCGGTTGTCAGGACGGTGGCCTTCCTGAATGCCTTTATTTTATTACAGTAAAGCACACACCAGCCAAGTTTTTAAGAGCTGAGTTCAGAGCAGAGAATGAAGTCTTTCTGCTTGCTGGAGAATGCAGATGGGCATAGATAGACTAGCAAGACAAGAACTTGCCGGGTACCAACTTAACAAGAAGAAATTAAAGAAATCCTGGCACAGACTAAGCTAAACAAAATGACTGACCACGAATGGTCAAATAAATTATGGGCAAATGGTTACATAAATTGCAGTATAAGCATGACACACATCTATACTACAGATATTATCTGTAACAAACAACCAGGGGCTACACATGCAAATTTTGGCACATCACCCTGAAAGCTTAATTTCTGTGTTAGCAGCCGGTTTCATTGTCCCGTGTTGGTGGGTGACCCTGGCCCCTTGTGCACAAAAGGTCTGGTCAGAAACCACATGCCCAGTTTTATTAAGTAAGAAAAGAAGACAGGCTGGCAAGTGGAGACACTGAGAACCAGAAAACCTGATACATCATACTAATTGACTTGGAATATTAGCTCTGTGTAGAGCCACGGAATGCCTCTCCTCCTGAATGTGGGCAATGCGGCCAACAGCTTAAGCCCCATAGATGACTCTGTGAAGCTGTCCTAAACTGTGATACCGGGCGCCTGGGTGGCTCAGTGGGTTAAAGCCTCTGCTTTTGGCCCAGGTCATGATCTCAGGGTCCTGGGATCGAGGCCCGCATCGGGCTCTCTGCTTGGCAGGGAGCCTGCTTCCCCCCTCTCTCTCTCTGCCTGCCTCTCTGCCTCCTTGTGATCTCTCTCCCGCTGTGAAATAAATAAATTAAAAAAAAAATTGTGGCTAAACTGTGATACCTAATTTTCAGAATGAGGTGAGGTGAGCGTTGTGTTTACGGAAGAATGCCGTAAAGAAAAGTTACATTGTTTGGAGCTGTCCTTTTGATTGTTACAAGACGATTTTTGCATTTTTTTGTTTTTAAGCTTTTCTTGTCAGTAGGAATTTTGTAGGGAATTTTAAATCTAAAAAACACTCACCTCTGGCTAATGTGTGCCAATTAAGTTCTATTCATCGAATCAACAGTTTTCTGTTACCTGTTCCTTCAGGTAGAACAGGGTCTGATAGCCCGGCTCTTTCCCAGGCTTCTGTGCAAGGACCTTTGCTGCCTGCAAACAGTAGGGACACCTGTTTTCTGAGCAGGGAAGGCCAGCATCTGAAATCTTAGGAATGGGGCTGCTATTGAAAAAGGGGTGCTTGATAAGGCAGCCACTGTGATAGGCAGCGGAAATTTGATAATGAAAGGAGATGCTTAATAGATTAATCTGGTGTGATTTGCCAAAACACAGGGTTTTCTGGAAGATTATCCACACTCGCAATAGGAAGCCCTTTGTTTTGTGAAAGTCTCCACTTATCATTGTATTCTTTATCTCAATAAGAAACATAATGGTTTACTTGTTTACATGCATGGTGGATATATTCAGAGCTGGGCTGCGGGGCTGTGAATGCCCTCTCATTTGAAATGTTTCCAGCATGCAGGTTATTAGCTGAGGGGGAACAAGCAGTTGGACACATATAAAATTTAAATCTGCCTTGCTTAGATTGGCAGAAAGGACTGTTATTTCATCCACTGGGAAAAGGTTTTATTTCCTGCTCAAATACTTTTGGAGGAAAATCACAAGCTCATTTGTAGCCATCATATACGGGTGTGTATATATTTTTTGAGCTTAAGTGGTCTGTCTACAGAAATGGGCTTCTTGCTGTCAACCGGTTATTTTCCACTAATTTTAATTATTTCATTACCTTGTCTTGCTCCTTCTGTTTTGTTCAACTGACCCTAAAGTGTGACTTCTGCCTTTACATTGTTTACATTGACCGTGTGGCTCAAATCGAGCCCTTGATGCATCTTGAACAATACCGCTTTGGTTTCTGGAATTGATTTTTAAATATCTCACATATCCGGCAGGACAGGACTTCCAAAGCACAGTGCTCCTACTCTGAAAATAAATAAAAAATATCCCCACAGTTGAAAACAACTTGATTAAAGCTCTTGCAGCTTTTTTTTTAAAGTAATCCTCTCTATTGACACCATTCTTTTTTTTTTGTGTTCTCATACAAAATAAAGCTTGCCAGAGGAAATAAATATCTGTATGTTTTAGCACAGACACAGAGTTTTATATGCCATGCTCCCGGTGTCTCCCTGCTGGGGTTCACGTGATCGCGTCTCTGACCTTTAGTAAGAGCTGCTAACATGTATTGACTGGTTGCAATACGCCCCAGCCATTGTACAGGGGAAATTTTTAGGTCTGTTTTGTTTTTGGTTTTTTGGGTTTTTTTCTTTACGTAATCCTCACAACGATCTGACCTTCACAACAATCACTCTTCCCTTTACAGGTGAAAAACAAATGTGAGAAGATTAGTTATTACCTAGGGTTGCCATCTAGCAGTGACAAAATGAGGGCTTGAAACTAGGTTGCTTGCCCATTTGGAGAGTGTGTTTCTGGCTGCTCCATTTCATTGCTTCTTCTTCAGTCACTTGACTTCTCTTGTTATTCAATATTTAAGGAAACTGAGAGTGAGGTAGGGAATGGTTATTTTTATAGAATTATGTGAAGAAGAAATGATTCCCAACAGGAAAGTTTGGGAGGCCTGTAGAATGCACTATCCACTGCTTTTCTTCTCTGGTTTCTTGGCTGCCATGGGAGACCTTAGGGCATTGAATGATTGTTGCCAGGAAGGGTCGTCACATTGCATGTGCAAGAAGGAGAGACAAGAGGATATAGAAATGGATAAAGGAAAAATGGGGGTGAGAATCTGATAGACCTATCAAAAGACAATGGATCTCCAAAGAATTGTCTGTCTAGACCAACGGATGGCTATAAACAGCAGTTGCTGGCTCAGGCAGCTGGAAATGAATCCAGTGCTGGGAAAAGTACCCCCAGGTAACACATGGCACCATGTGAAAAATGGCAGCGTGCCTTCTTCAAACACATTTAGAAGTTGAAAGCACTGGAAATCTAGTCTTCGCATTTATAGTTTTTGTTTCGTATTTCACAGTTGGTTGAGGCACATACGGCTTTGCTGTCTTTCTTTTCCAGTCCTCTAGCTAACCTAAATTGGGGCTATTCTTGTTGAAAAATAACTTTTCACTGGGAGATAAAACTATATCACATATTTTGAAGTGGCAGTCAAGTGGTCAAACTTGAGCCTGGGATTTTGTTTTTCAAATGCTTTCTAAGATGTTCCCTGATTAATATATTTGCATCAGAATAGTGTCTTTACGTATTCTCCTTTATTCAGCATTTGATTTCATTTTATATGTATGTAAAAGTCCTATTTTGAGTCATGTTGGTGACTCTAAGAACAGTAACTACCCGTCGTTTTGGTGTCTCATGTAATACATATTTTCAGTTTATTTATGTAAGTAATACGCCTCCTCTCAGTTGTGTTTCTGAATGGAAACGTATGGCTGCATGACCAGACCTGAAAACCGTGGTATTTCCTTTTCATAGATGTTAAAACACCATGAATAAGCAGGATTCCTCACCATCAAGCACCTTCATGGTTAATTAAATCTCTGCACAGAGACACATAGAAGACTCCTGTCTCTGTGGTGTGGTAATGGAGTCCCAGGGATAAACACAGGAACAAAATTGCTTGTTGGGCTTGGAATGTTTTCACTAGAAGCTGACTCCTTCAAATAACTTATTTTTTGTTGACTCTGATTATTTACATCGACTGGAATGATTTTATTTTCAGGAATAGCAATAGTCATTTATGCTCCAAAATATCTTAGAAATGAGGAGTCCCATATAAAAAAAAATAATATGAACGGCCACATTAAATTCAGGCTGCACATTTATAGAAAGCTTTGAATCACACTAGTCTCCATTTTATAAACTTTTCTATCCAGTTTTAGCATTAAGTACAAGTCACATGAGGTAGGATTGTTTTTGTCCTTGAGGATTCGGCTCATTCTGCCTAGTGCAATGTCTTATTTCTTTTCTTTATTATGATTGTTATGTTATTATTTATTTATTTTTAAAGATTTTATTTATTTATTTGACACAGAGAGAAAAATTACAAGTAGGCAGAGAGGCAGGCAGAGAGACAGGGAGAGGAGGAAGCAGGCTCCCTGCTGAGCAGAGAGCCCGATGCGGGCCTCCATCCCAGGACGCTGAGATCATGACCTGAGCCGAAAGCAGAGGCTTTAACCCACTGAGCCACCCAGGCGCCCTATGTTATTATTTATAATGTTTTATTCTTTATTACTTTAATTATTCCTTAAATTTTGTCTTTTTTTTTGGACAAATATACTTTTTCCCCCTTCTGTATAACATACCATCAGTTTTCCACACAAGGATCACATCCTGTCACACAAACATTCTCTACAGCTTTCCCTGGGAAAATATACATCTACGTACTAAATATTTCTCCAGTCTCTCCCTTGAATATATCTCTTCCACCATCAGTCTTGTTCATTCCATCTCATTTTTTACTGGGGCCACTGTAGCCTCCTACCTAGTTTACTGCATCTACTCCGGCCTCCTCCAGTCCATTTTCCACCTTGTGGTCAGAGGAGGTATTCTGAAAATGTAAATCTGATCACCATTTTGTTTAAAACCCTTGAAGGCTTCCCATTGCTCCCAGGATCAAGCCAAATCCCTGTAATGTGGTAGAAGCCCTCTCAGCCCCATCTCATGCGACCCTCTTGCTCCTTCCCTGCTCTCCAGGGACACCGGCCTTCTTTCAGCCCCTTGAGATCACTGCCTTTGTCCTCCTGAACAGCTTCTGCACATGCTTTTCTATCAGCCTGGAATGTTCTTCCTTCTTCCTGTTCCTTCCTCAGGGAAGCTTCCCTTCACCTCCCTGATTCAGTCACACCTTTGTAGGATCTCTCTGAACCCTGGGGAACTTCTTCTGTAATAGCTATTGCAATAGTACCTTTATATGAACTTATGTGTGTCTCTCTTCCTTACTCGAGGTAAACCCCAAGACACTTTCACAAGGGTATGTCCTTCCTGTTGTCCTCATATCACAGACACTTAATAAAGATATATTGAATGATGAATTAGCAGATTGAAAAGTGAGATGCAAACTTTGCTAGAATATTTGAGATAAGTCACAAATTAAACTAAACAACCTAAGCTGACAACTCTTTTCAGCACCAAGAATGAGACCAGTCTTGTCTCACAGGTACTGTTATCTGAGGTATAAGCAACAGATGGTGAAGCAAAGTAGAGTAAATCTCCCTCTTGTACACCAGCCTAGAGCTTGGGATCCCCACCAATAATAACTAGGTGAGGCAGGTTTGTCAGCCCTTCTCAGGGATGCATCTTACTTCTCTCAGCCCATAGGTCCCTGGAGCATATACGCTACACCTTCTAAATATGTAAACACCAACATTGTGTTAACAGGTGAGCAAGCATAGAAAATGCTTTATGAAATTGTGTTCTGCCATCTTGTTTATCCAACAAATTGGTTCTGTGCACACTGTGTGCCTTGTGATGAAGTTAATGCCCAGGAATTATGAAATTTGGAAGAAAAAAATAATTTTGACAGTTTCAACAAAGGCAAGGGAAAAAGTCCTTGTTCCACCCATACATCCAAGCTGCAGCACCACTGAGAAGGTTATCAGCTGGGATGGTAAGATCTTGAAACCACCAGGGGTATAAACTTCTTTTACCCAGTGCTGCCAAGGTACATGATAAAGCCAAGTCCAGTCAAGAAGTCTAATGCCCAGCCATTCCAACTGATGAGCTTCTGTAGTGACAATTCATCAAGACTTGGGATAGACGTATGTTCAACAATCCCAAGATGTTCTAGGCCCTGTGCTCTGGTCAGAGCTCCTGCCCTCAAGATCCTTGTTATCAACCAGGAAGATTTGAAACACAGGAAGATGAAAGACATTTATTGTACCAAGGGCAGAGAACTGAAAGAATTCTTCACAGAGGAAATTACACTTGAGCCAAACCTTGGAGGGAAAGTAGGGTTTACCAGGTAAAGTCAGGCAGGGGAAAGAGCTTAAGTTCTCAGAGCAGGAAGGTGTGAGACTATAAGGCAAATTCAGAGAGCTGAATCTGATTCATTGTGGCTGGAGTTTAGTGAGGAGAACGGGCCAATGAAGGAGTTAGAAGGATGCTGCTAATTATCCATGGTGGGCCATGGATGGGAAGAGTAGCTATAGTCCTCCCTACATTGTGTCCATGAGTTGTCTTTTCTCTTCAAGTAATCTGCCCTCCTGTGACCTTTCTTGCAACCTGCAGGGTTGCAACATCTGTCCTGCTGTCACACCGTGATTGAGCTATGTGACAAAGGAAATGGACAATCTTGAGCTCATACTCTTAGTATATTAGTTTTGTATTGCTGCATGATGAATTATTAAAACTTAGCTGTTTAAAGAACAAAAAGGTATCACCTCACAATTTCTCTAGGTCAGAGGTCCAGACATGGTATAGCTGGGTTCTCTGCCCAGGGTCTCATTGGGATGCAATCAGTGTCAGCCAGTGCTGCTGTTCTCATTTGAGCCTCTGGGTTCTCTTCCAAGTTCACGATTATTGGTAGAACTCATCACCTTGAATTAGCCAGACTGACATCCCCATTTCTTTACTCACTCTCAGACAGAGGACGCTCTCTAGAAGCAACACATAGCTCTTGCCTCTTGGCCCCTCTATCTTCAAGTCAGCAGGCATGCTTCAGATCCTTCTCATGTTTTGGGTGTCTGACTTCTTTTTCACCAGCTGGAAAACACTCCCTACTTTTAAAGGACTCACGTGATTTGGTTAGGCCCATCCAGATAATCTCCCTATTTTATGAGCATATAACATAACCTAAATAAGGGAGTATAACCCATCCTATCCATAAGGATTGTGCAGGGTGTGTATAGAAAGGCAGGCAATCTTGGGAATGTTAGGATCTTCTAATTCTGTCTACCACAACAAGCTGCTACAATGGCAGTGATTTAGCTTTGTGTAAACAGAGAATGCAATGACAATAAAAAGTCGCCTTGAAATTACTACCCACCCCATAAACTTTACCCCATTGGCCTACCATCCCTAACACTGAAGTTCTTCCACAGATGTTATTACTCTTCTAGGTTAACCAACAAACCAAGGGACATGGCATCTAGAGGCTACATATTGGCCAAGAAGAAAAGGAGGACAATAGCTGTAGCCTCCTTTTCCAGTTTTCGTAAGGGCATATTCCTGTGCATTGATTTAATGGAGTCAGTGGGTACCGGCTGGGATACTCTAGTAAAACGTTGTTGCTTTTCACTGTCATGCATCCATTCCCCTTCTTCTGGCAAGAACACTCTTAGTTTCCTTTGGAAATCTGTGAGAATTGGATGAAAATAGTCCCCTGCCTAGTAATCAGAGGTGTATTGGACCAAGACCTGCCTATGTGGAAACAACTCTCTGGCCACAGTGATTTCCTCAGGGATGTGCATCTAACCCAAGCTGAGCCAACTAGTACCAACAAGTCCTGAATTTTCACTAGAACTCTCTGGAAAAAGCAGCTCTCTTTTATTGATGATAGACTGCCTCAAGCAGAGTTACTTCAATTCCAACACTATTGGCATTTTGGGCCCAATAATATTTTGTTGAGGGAGGGGGCTATGCATTGAGGGCATTTTGCAGCATCCCTAGATTCTACCTACTAGATGCCAGTAGCGCTCCCCACCCCCATCACCAGTCAAAATAATCAAAAGTGTGTCCACAAATTGTCAGATGTCCCTTGGAGGGCAAATTCACGAACTATGGAGAACTTCTGGCTTAGAGCTACTTGTGTCCATCTTGCCACCAGGAGAAGAGACGCTGCTTGAGAGTCAAACTGATATAGAGAACAGAGCTGGGACATGTTGAGGAACAAATTCTGATGACATCAGTTGAAAACTTTTAAATCTTTTCTTATGAGATATACCCTAGACTTTTTAGTTGTATGCAACGATAAACTCCTTTCTCTGCTTAAGCCTATTTGATTTAGGTTTCTTTTACTAAACCAGGCACGTTGGATGAATATAGCCTAGGGAAAAAATGCCAAGAAATCAATTTCAATCAATTCTAGTAATGTGAGCCTAGGTCAAATGCATAGGAAAATGAGCTTCTTAAAGGAAAAGTGTATGGAACTAAATGATAAACTTCATCAATTCACAATGTTGTCTTTTCCTTACCTAGAATGTTTCATTTCAAGTTTGTCTGCATAGTCAAATAAGTAGTAATTGCTGTCCTGACTGATAGCTGTCCTAAACCTCTGAAAGGAGAAGTTCCCCCAAAGAGGTACTACAAAGAGTATTCAGTAGGACTTTTTCAGGTGCAGCTTTAAAAAGCCTCAATTGGCTGAAAGAAATGTATTTAATCCCTCTGTCTCTCTCTCTGTCTCTCTCTCTCTCTCTCTCTGTCTCTCTCTCTCTCTCTCTCTCACACACACACACACACACACACACACACACACACACACACACATGCACACACACACACAAGCCGGGGAGGCTGAAAGATGGAGCTGGTCCAAGAGTAACTGAAACAATTCTCCTCACTTTCACCAAATCTCTGCTACTCCCTGAGCATGGGTTTTTATGTCCCTTGATACAAAATAGCTTCTTAAAATGACACAAAGTATAGGTACCAATGGCTCCCCAGTATTCTGTCCCCAGCCATAGAAGAGGACCACTCTGCATTTCTGTATACCTCAAGTTCAATCATTTTGGCTCAGTGAATGGACTTGGATCTAGTATCTTTCCTTGGATCAATCAGTGGTGGCCGGTGGATAGTCTACCTCGACGGGCCCCTGTGCCTACTCTCCCTAACCAATGCTTTGGGGTCATATAAGGACAAGGATGTGGCCAAACCCTGTAGTAACTATGTGGGCCAGGGTAAGGGGCATTCCTGGAAAAAGTGGGAAGGAGTATTGAGCTGTCATTTTGGAAGGAGAGCACTCAAAGGAAACTTCTTTGAAACTTTTTCCTTGAAGTCCAAGCAATTAATATTAGGTTTTGCTATACTTACATTGTTTCTTCAAGGTTACTTTAGTTCAGTCCATTAGCAACTTGGATAGGGCATAATGATCCTAAAGATGCATAGCCCTGTGAAACAAAATAAAAAAGAAAAGAAAAAGGCTTCCCCAAGCACATAGCAGAGCCGCATTAATGGTGGCCTTGTTCAATAAAGCTTATAGATATAACTGATAGGATCCAGCCCAGACATTGAAAGTACTATCTGTAGCAGGTCCAGATATCAGAGCCTCACAGCCTTTTTGGACAGATCCATTGTTTGTAGACCTTTACTGGGATCTGGATCTTGGTGCCCTGTTGATGCCAGAGTCTGTCTACTTCGGTTCCCAGAGAACTTGCCAGACTGTTGGATGCAGTACAAATTCCCCATGTATTAATGCAGTTGAAAAACGTTTACATGTTCTTTTTTTTTTTTTTTTAATTTTTGTAAACCCAATTACACAATGGCTGGGGTGAGAGTGCAGGAAGAGAGGGAAGGCAAAAGGAGAGACAAGAGAGCTGCTGGCCTAACAGAACACTCTGGTTTTCCACCGAAAGGAACAAATCGTCCTAGTAAACCCATGGGCAGATTCACATCTTCTGGACCCAATAAAGATAACCAGAGGGAAAATTTTTATTTGATGAGTTCTGAGCCCTGATCCTGAAGACTCATTAGGAACTTGAAGAAAGAAAGGGAAAAACAAAAACAAAAACAAAAAAACACTCAACTATTCCACTTATTTTTACTACTTGCACATAGGTCAACCAGGGTGGTTTGAAAACTTATAAACTACAAAGCAGCAATTACTAAATATTTTCTCTGCAAGAACAAATGAGCTTGACGAGGATTCTAGCCCAAACCAGAGCCAAAAGAAATTTTAACAATCCAGGCCAACACTCAGAGCCAAATAGAAGAAGATGTGTTATTCTTCCCTTCCTATTTGTGGAGAGAAACGGTATGTAGATAAGGACAGCATACAACATTCCTCTACCTCAGCTACCAGCTCTGACTTGACTTCTCTGCAAAATGTATCTGAAGTGAGTTAAAGTTCTGGAAAAGGTACAAATCAAATCGGTTTTAAGCTTGGTTTTTAAAGTCTTAGACCTATTCATCCAAACACTGCTTTTCAAGCATTTTTCCCCAGCAGTTCCACGTGTAAGCTCATTTCGAACTCCAAAATATAAACCAGAAAATGTGGAGCTGCTGTAGCTAAAATGGAGGGGGGAAGCCCAGAGTTCTGCGTGCTTGGCTTCACCTCTTTCTTCTGGATTCCATGGAAAACCACTGACCTGAGTCACTCTTGAGTACCCAGACAAAAGTCACACCATGGTCACTCCTAGACATTTGAAAGATCTGGGGCAGGTTCTCCAGATGGTGCTGCAGTTCAAGCCTGCCCTTGTGTCTCTGGGAGTCATGACACCTTCATGAAGATGTGAGTCAAAGCTGGAAGCCAAAAATGGAGGACTTGAAAATAGGGACTGGACCATGGGCCAAAGTGAGTTGGCCAACTTCCCACATCATGAAATGAGGCTACATTTGCAAAGAAGTAATTGGCAGTCCTTCTCACTCCTAGAAAAGGAAAACAGACCATGCTGCTGCACTGATCACCAGCCCTGCCCTTAGGCACTATCTGGGAAAATCCAGTCTTTGTCCCAAAGACTGAAGATAAAGGGTAGAGGGATTGAGAGCCCCCTTGTCAAGGTGGCCCTGGTTACTGAGCTTTCAGATGAGGTCTTCCCTGAGGTCCTAGTTGTCAGGGAGCAGTGAAATCAGACTGAGATGGTGGGACCACAGACAGATGGGATTTGTAAGACTTGTGAATCATCTTGCTACCTGATGCCTTGCTACCAATGGGCTGTAAGAACTGAAATTTGATCCATAGAAAATCTTGCAAGAATAATTTACATTTTTTTCAGAATAGAGATTCACTAGGCTAAAAATGCAACATTTTAAAAACCAATACAATAGCACTTTAAGTTTTATTTGATTTAAATTTAAATTAGTATATAATCTGCAAACCACTTTCATTTCCCCTCCCGTATCCTTGGGAAGTAGAAAGTTGATAGCTGCTATGGATTTGCTCATATTTAACATAGCCAAGACAGAATTCCTTGTTTCCTCCATCCAAATACTTCCCTCCTTTACTCACGTAACAGTCTCCAGTTACTGAGGCTAAATCTTAAGAATCATCCTTAATTCTGTCCTTTCCTTCATACCTGCATTCAGTGGATTAGCAAACCTTATCAGTACTATTTCCAGTACATATACTTAATCTGACCCAAGTCAGATTTTTTGTCATCCCAAAACCCTAGTCTGAGGCATGACTGTCTTTTGTTTTGTTTTGCTTTGTTTTGCTTTGCTGCCTACTCTCCATTCTTCAGTAAACCATCAGAGTGATCTTCTCAAAGCCTAAATCAGTAGTATCATTACCCTGCATAAAACCCCACAGTGGCCCATTATACAAACAAACAAACAAATGAAAATCCAAACTATTTACCATTCTCTAAAATTCTTAATAATGTAGCCAATCATCACCTACAAGTCTTACCTTCTACCCCCAAGCTTTACCTGCTCTAGCCAGACTGGCCTTCTTTGTGTTTCTCAAACTCACATTCATTCCCATTCTGGGTTTTGGCAGTGCTATTTCCTCTACCTAGAAAATTCTTCCCTCTGGTTTTTGCATGTCCATATCCCTTCTATCATTTATATCTCAGGACAAGTATCACTCCCTTAAAAAGCCATTTTTGACCATGTGACCATAGCCTTTGTTATACTACCCACACATGCTCTGTGTCATTGGTGTATTTTATTTCCTTTATGATATTAATCACTACCTAAAATAATCCATATATTTTTATTGACATATTTATTCCATGACCCACTTAGCACAGTATCTTGTCCATAATGAATATTTAATAAATGCCAGGTATTATTATCACATTATCTTACTTTATCCTTACAACAACCCAACAATAGTCATGTGGATATTACATTTGAGGAAAAATTCTCATCTAGATAGAATAATTTCAACCCTAGTCCATGGAGAAAGTACCAAATAGTGCTGGAGATGAGATCTCGGCCAAGACTGTACTTTTACTACTCTACCATTCTACTTCACACAATGGGCTATCCAAGTAATCAAGACCCTACTGGAGTTCTGTTGTTATCTAACCCTTAAATAGGTTTAGAGTCTTCTTTGGTAGAACACCCATTTGAGAAGAATTTGCCCTTATTGTCATGGTTTCAGTGAGGGCAGATTTTGTAAAAACTTAATTGACCCCCTGGGCACAAAGATGGTCACCTCATCTCAGGTAGGACAATAAAACGTGCCGCAGGATTTGGGGACATACAATAATTTAAAGTCTCAGATCAATTTCTGTCCAGTCTTTGAAGCTATAAAATGCAAAATATGAGTAATCACTAGTTACCCAGCAGTTTCTCAGTATGTTAGGGGAAAAAAAAAGCCACTTGGAGAGAGAATGCAGCCAAAAATAAGATAAAAAAGTCTTGATGGGCTTTGGTTTCCTGATTCCTGTTGTTCCTAAAGCCTGGATCCTTTTCTATCATTCACAGAATGTGAATGTTCAACGCTTCCTTGGATACCATGAGCAATTTCCTATCAAGTTCAAGTTGAGTTTATAAATTATGATGAAAATAGTCTCAAGTAAGAGACAGAAGAGGATGAGTACATGTGTATATACATATGTGTTTGTGAATGCCTAACATATTGGATACTTACTATATACTGTGTGTCTTTGGTGCTATGAGATAGAATGATGCCTAAAATCTAGTTCCAGTTCAGTAGGATCCTTCACTCTGGTGGAAAGGATAGATGTAAAAAGAAGAACATCAATATCATCAGAACTATGCAGTGGATATTATTTTAAAAAATAAGCTTATGTTACAGGAGCACAGAACACAAGCATATAAAGGGGAGGTGTCAAGAGAACTTCCCTATCACCATACTTTCACGATATCCCTTTTGCTTCTCAAACTATGCTTTCTGTCCTTGGAGAGCTCCCTTTCCTTCTTCCAAAGTTCTTTAAGGTTCTAAGTATACCCATTGTCCCTGGATTGCATAGTCCACTCAATTTCAGTGACCACCTATTTGGGGAACATTCTAACTATTTACATACTACACACTTATCCTCCATATTAGGGGTAAAACTCACACACATCACCTGCATTTCTCTCCATCCCCTAAAACTCAATATATCCCAATCTGAATTTGTTGCCTTCTTCCAAAACCTATTTCTTCTACATTCTTTTACCCAGATTGAGGCACCATCAGTTACTCAGTTATTCAAGCCGGAAAATAGAGACATCCTTGACTGGTCTACCTTCCTTGCCCTTACCTGATCCCTACTGGCACAGTCTATGGCAAAACTTAATGATCCCTCTCCCAGGACAATTGTAAAGATCTCACTAACCATCCTCCACACACACACACCAGAGAGACCCCTGAATAGAAATTTGATCACATCACATTTCTTCAACCCCTCCATGGTTTCCCATTGCCCTAGAGATTAGATGCCAATTTTCTTTGAATGCATCCTCTGGCCACAGCCCATTTTTTTCAAGCTCATCTGTCATTTCTTACCTCAACCAGTCTCCATAGGCTGAAATTCAAGTAGTTTTCTAAATATGTCTGCTGTGTCATGACTATACTTTGGCATCTGTCTAATTCCTATGTGGAATGTTCTTCTACCCTCCAACTTTTTCTCTCCTCTTATACACACAGTTGACTAAGGTAGACTCAACCTTCAGCACTTAATTCAGGCATCACTTCCTGTGGGAAATCCCTGATATTTAGGGCTATGGTAAGTGGCTCTACTCTGTCCCAGAATGCCCTTGTTAGTTCTATTTCTTTGTCCTGGCACTTATCATAGTTTGTTATAATTATTTTTCTCACTCAACTGCAAATTTCTAAGGACAATGACAGCATCTTATTCATCTTTGGACCCCTAGTCCCCAGAGCAGTTACTGGAGCACATGGAAAGCCTTCAATAAATGTTTCATGGATTAATGAATGGGTCAGTGAGAGGAATAGTGATTGGGTGTATACATTCATATCCCCCTAAGTCTCTCCTCCCTTTCTGTGATTAGCCCTGCCCAGACCCAAGGGATCCCCAGATTGTCATTTGCAGTCCCCTAAAATTGGGTGGGGTGGGAGAATAGGCCTTAGGGTGAACACAGGAAGTTCTCCAGATTGTTCACACACCACATCAACACTCACCCGTGTCTCAGGCTTTTTCTCAAGGTGTATACCCACACCAGCCCCTCCAGCAGTACACTGACTGCAGTCTCCTAATACACTTTATTTGTAGTCCACATTCACATTCTTCTGCTCACACTGTCATTCATTGTACAATCACATATTGAGCAACAGCAATGTGCTGGACGGTACAGTGTAGCCTTGCAGATACAAGGATGTATATTTTAGCATTCATGCTTTGGAGATTACATTTTAGAGAGCATAACCAGGTCTGATTCTGGCTAACTTTCTTTTATATATATATATATATATATATATATATATATATATGATTTTTTAAAATTTTTTCAGTGATCCAAGATTCATTGTTTATGCACCACTCCAAGTGCTCCATGCAATATGTGCCCTTCTTAATACCACCACCAGCTCACCCATCCCTCCTCCCCCCTCCCCTCCATAACCCTCAGTTTGTTTCTCAGAGTCCACAGTCTCTCATGGTTCATCTCCCCTTCCGACATACCCCAATTCACTTTTCCTTCCCTTCCCTAGAGTCCTCCATTTTATTCCTTATGTTCCACAGGTAAGTGAAACCATATGATAATTGACTTTCTCTGCTTGACTTATTTCACTCAGCATAATCTCCTTCAGACCCATCCATGTTGATGTAAAATTTGGGTATTCATCCTTTCTGATGGCTGAATAATATTCTAATAAAATGGAAACTTTTTCTTGTAGTTCCCCACAGTCTGAGGGTAGGAATGCCTGTGTATTCCCTTTGGGCAAAAGACCAGTTTCCTCCTGTCTCCCTGAGGCTTACAGGCATTACCTTACATGCCACCACCATTTGTTAGATTTCCCTCAGTCCCTTCATTCCTCAAACAAGTCTTTGCTTGAAGCCACCGCCACAGCCTCCTTCACACCACCCTCCTCGACAAGCACAGCCCTTGCCCCTGCTTCCTCTGGTCAGCCAGCCTGCTCATTTGGAATAATAACCTCTACCTGGAGTGTGATGGTGGTTCTAGAATTGACCAGAGGCTACACTGGGGTAAATAGTGAGGGGTGTCAATGGTCATCCATTGTCAAAGTGCCAATTGTCAGAGACTCAGGGAAATTGAAGACAGGAAAATTGAGCTATATTGTTCCAACAGAGAGCAACTTTCTTCTCTGTCATCTTTTCCTTGGAACAACCACCAAGCAGAGGAAGGAAAGTTTCATGATGGTAGCCTACTTTTCCCTCTCCCTCTGCTTCTTCCCCTGCTTGTGTGCTTTCTCTCTGTGTGTCAAATAAATAAATAAAATATTTTTTTAAAAAAAGAGAGAATTGTTCTGATAATTAAGTAAGACAGTAAGACATTTAAGGACTGAGAGCAGTGCCCTGCACATAGTACGTATTCTCTGAGTACAATGGTATGGTTTTTCAGATTACAAGCTATCGCAGAATAGGTTTCTTTATCAGAAAAGCACCTGGGATTTTGAAACGTACCAACTACAGCTCATAGACTAGAAACCATACACAGATACCACAGCAACAGAAATAAAGCAATGTTTGAGGTACATAAACTTCTTTTACAGACTTCATGGGATTAACTGACTTTATGTCTCTAAAATAAGCAATTAGCATTTTAGGAATATCTTAAAATATGCCTAATGCGGTATAAAATAAGATTTCCCACATTCAGCTTGATGGTTTACAGTTGTAGAATTGAGTTTCAGCCAAATAATACCAACCAAAATGTAATTTAGGAACAACCCAGAATATGTAATAGAGAAATACTACATGAAACTAGAAAGTAAATTATGTTTTTCTGAGAGTGAGAGAGAACTCCACAGTCTGGACTTTTTAAATCACAAAGAGCTGTTAGAGACTATTTGAAATAATAGGTACAATAGACAATAGTTAATCCCTTCTTGAAATTGCCACAAAAATATACTAGAATATTTTATGATAGCAAGAAAGCAAAGACAATAAAAACATGAAAGCGATCGTAGGAAAAAACAATGAAATGTATCACTTCTACATTTGAAACGTGCATATCTTGGAGTTTACTTTTGCAACTCTAATAAGCATGAGATCTCTCTGGTTTTCTAAACATGAGTGTGTCACAGCACAGGCTGATGTCTCTTGAAAAGAGTAGATGGGCAAGTCTGTGCACTTGCTGCCCCATGGTTAGCATGTCCCAAGGAATAGTTTCAGCCAAGAGTCTGGTCCTTTAGGTCATAGTTAGATCACAGTGAGACACAGAGCATATCCAACTCAGAGCTCATCATTATGGAAGATAAATAGGATAAGGAATCATTTTATTCTTACTTGAATTCCTAGTTTTTCATACTAACAGGCCCAAGTAGCACAAACATAAAGGAGACCAGGGGAAAATTGGTCAAAATAGCACAGGGAAGGGAGACAAAAACAACCAGGAAACAACAACAAAAGGCTCCTTTCTTTTGGCGTTGTTACCTTGGATCCCCGTTTCTGTATATTTTAACTTTTATTCTGTTTATCAGTTTCCATCTAAAAAATAATGTCCGAGCCAAATTTCATCCTATGTAACTCTATGAGGGTTCTCTTTGCTTCCTCGGAGCCTGATTCTCCCATGGCGTTGCAATGAGATGTAAATCTGACCCTAAGGGAATATTACTTCAGTGAGAGGAGAAACTGCCTTTTATGGGAGCATGGTATCATTTAAGTGGGGGTTTTAAATGTAATCTTTAAGAGAGATATAAAATTTATAAGTGGTAATGATATCATTTTAATTATTTGAAGATAACAGACCAACACAAAATGAGGGTGTTTTCTTCTTAAGTGGGCTTAATCAAATGCAGAGTTTCAGAGTCTCCAAGTTAGAGATATTTCTTCAAATGAGCATTTTTCCTGCTGAGTCACTGTGGTTTTCACGGAATTGGTTTCTGAAGGTTGGAATTTACATGGTTTAACATTTTCCCTGTCTCTCTGGCCCTAACTGCAACCCATTTTCTGGTTCAGTTGCTCTCCTGAGTCACGAGCCTGAGGACATCCCAGCATGACCAACCTGCAGGATGATTTGGCTCTCGCTTCCCACCGGACCACGTGAAATTCTTCCTCCAAATGGCAGTGGGATCTAAGGCAGGCCAAACTACAGAGATCCAAATCCATTCTCAATAACCGAACTATCCATCTCAGTGCCCACATACATTTTGTACTAATGATTTATTTCCTTATAATTTTAACGATCTGGTGATAATCGATTCCGCTACTAAAATGCTGGTATGCAAAAACAGTAGTGGCTTGCAAGAGAGTAAAGTTTCAGTTTGTTTGTTTTTTTAAAGAACTGGTCAGTTTTTGTCAGTAATGCTTGTCATTAGCAGAAATAGACATTTTTTTTCTAAGAGAGAGAGAGAACATGCAAAGGGGGAGAGGGAGAGAGAGAATCTTAAGGAGGCTTCACACAGAGCACAAAGCCCTATGCAGGGCTGGATCTCAGGACCCCGAGATCATGACCTGAGCTGAAATCATGAGTCCAGCCCCTAACCCACTGAGCCACCCAGGCGTCCCCTTCTCCACTACCCCCCCCCTTTTTTTTTCAAAAGAACTAGAGAATGACTTTTGGGAATGTATGGTTTTTCTGATTAAATAAAAATTGAAAGAGGAAAAAAAGAAGAAAAGGACTGGTTGGGCCATACATGTTTCTGCATAGGGAAAGTATCTCTTCAATAGAACTTTCTGTGATGATGAAATGATTTATATCTGTGCTGCCCAATACAGTAGTCACTGGTCATATTTGGCTCCTGAGCACTTGAAGTGTGCCTAATGCAATGAAGAAAATAAATTTTTAATTTTATCTGATCAATGTCATTTTCAAATTTGATCACAAATCATAAAGCACAAAAATTCTGAATTATCTTCTTTTTACACATCCTGTGGAAGAATGTCTCTTCATTTTTTTTTTAAAGATTTTATTTATTTATTTGACACAGAGAGAGAGATTACAAGTAGGCAGAGAGGCAGGCAGAGAGACAGGGAGAGGAGGAAGCAGGCTCCCCGCTGAGCAGAGAGCCCAATGCGGGCCTTGATCCCCGGACGCTGAGATCATGACCTGAGCCGAAAGCAGAGGCTTTAACCCACTGAGCCACCCAGGTGCCCAAGAATGTCTCTTTAAAACCCAACTCTATTGCTAAAAGTTCATTCACCTTTGATTTATTTAGAAAACAAATTTATTAAATGAAGAGAGACTAAAGACTAGCTTGGTTTTTGTTCTGGGAAAACCAGCTTCTAAGGATGGTTTTGGTCTCCTTAGCATAAAATTACTACAAGATCAATTCTGATTTGTATTGGTTTTCTAACTAGTTCTTGATTTTTTTATTGTTCTTTATTGCTCTAACAGTGCCCTCAGGGTCTATGCTATAAGACTGGGCTGGAATAAATTTCTTCCAGCATTTCTAGTAACTAATTTTTCTTGGCAGAAACCCAAAACATATTAACGTTATACCAACGTTATACCAAATTCTACAAAACATTAGGTTATACAGTAAAACACCCATGTATTTTGAGTCTTTCTAAATGCTTTGTAATATATTGTATACAATGCAACTTCATTTCACAACGTTATAATGCAGGTGCTTATGACCTACTTTGTGAAATTCTATATAGATGGATTTAGAGGTAATTAGATACATGTATTTTTAAAGTACCTGCTTTTAGTCATTCAAATGTTTCAATTTGCAAAAATTTTATAGAGCTCAATCATGTAAAAATCTATAAGATGAGATTTTAAGTGTTAATATTTCCTACAAATGTCATTTTATGGGTTACTAGTGTGTTATTTAAAATATTGTGCACCATTTAAGATTTATGTTAGCCATAATAATAGCATACTTTCAATATTAGCTGAAATTTTTAGGGAATTTTAAAAATAAATTAAGAAGGATTCCTTAAGACTACACACATACCTGTGGTAATATTAAAATTTATGTGTGGGTAAAAACAAGTACTGATCTGAAAAGAGGTAATCGTCGAAAATATCTTTAATTGCACTTGAAAAATAGGTCAGCATTAACAATATGTAATTATTCTTGCCAGACTAAAAATTTAAGGTTGATAAAGTAATACATAAAGTAATAAGGCATAAAGTAATAAATATCTATTTGTTAAAATAAAATTATGTATTTAAAACAAGAGGACAAGTAGTGTCTATTCTTAAGCTTTTCTCAACCATAGCTGACATACAGTAAGAATCATAACTAGGGAAATAGGTGATATTAAATAATGACAATCTGAATAATCCATAAAACAAAGGATAGCAAGAAAGGATAGTCATGGGTATAAATCCTTTTGATACATTACTCGGATGTAAGACTGCTAGCCTTAATATTAACCACTGTCTCAATGCTTAGATGTTTCTGAAGAGATAATACATGAGACTAGGAACGGTTTTCAGACACTGGACATAGCATTGAGAAGGTTTTCCGACCAGCACTCGTTTTCAGGACTTGACTTTGTGATTCACTCTCTCTCCCTACTGAGCTAACAAAACTTTTGCTTGAAAAGAACCATTGATGGCTAGGGAAAAATAGAGGAGTCCACAAATTCTCCAACAAGATGTTAGAACCACTTAGATATTTTTATGGAACTGATTTATATAGCCACATTTAATAGCAATAAGAGGTATACATGAGCCACCAGAAATGGCATACAATTTTAAAGGAACACAGTTCAAATAAGAGATGGTTACTATTTAGGAAAATAAGTTAGACATGTATGTTAAGATGGTTAAGGTGATGATTCTCAAGAAATTTAGGTGAGAAATTTTGTTTAAATGCTGTTTTTGCTGTTATTTAATTTAAAATTTGTTAAATTAGGGTGGCGTATGAAAGCCAGTTTAGAAATGGAGCCAGTTTCAAAAGAAGAAGCGTGATACGCAAATGGAGTATAATGGATGAGAAAAATTTAAGAAATTATGAGCAAATCCAGGGACAGCTAGAAACCAGTTGAACTTCCTCGAGTTTTCCGTTCATTAAGTATCCTCACTCCAAAAGGAGAGACTAAGTGATGGACTTTTAAATACATGTTTTCCCCACTATCCAAAAGTACAGCCTTCCTGTGAAAACTTTCATGAGCTGAAATGGCATATAAGGAAGAAGTTATTACCATTAAATTATATGGAAAGATTTTTGAGAATTCCCAGACTTCAAAAAAAAAATAATAACCTCTCTTAGGCTTTTCTGATACTTTCAGACACACCTCGCTAATGGCTGCACACAATATACTGAGATAGGGCACAGATCTTCAGACAGCTCACAGCTCTCTGCTGAGGGGCTGGCTCCGTGCAGTTCCTAGGGAAGGGGCTTGGCGGCGCCACTCTCGCTGGGCTGGGCTGACACTGCTTCTCTAACGGCTTGCAGTCAAGCAAAGGTTGAAGGAACACTATTTTTGCTTTTTGACTTTTTTTGTAAAAGGGAAAATCCTCTTCGAATTTCTTTTGCCTAGCAAAAGCAGGTACTAATGTCAGTCTTTGTAAAAGGAAAAGTGGCATAACACGAACTTTCAAAAAGCAGAGGATACCTGTCCCATATACAAAGTTCCGGTGACTGACCTAGAGTCTAACTAAAATGCCTTCAGAGTTCACCAATGACAGCGTGAGCAAAATATCCTCTTAGAGAGTGGGTTTTATCAGTGATTTCTAACAAAATTCAGGAAAGAAAGAAAAGCAATTAACACTTGGAACTATTCTGATATGGATGTTTTGTTTGCTGCTGTAAGCATCACGTTGTAAGGTTGCAATGGTCTTTTTGTAAAAAGCATTAAAATTCTGATCTATGATTATTGAATTATAGAATCTTGGGGCTAGAAGTCATTTTAGATGCTAATTCAACCCAATCCTTTCTGTAATATCCTTGCTGAAGGCTCATCCAGGTTCTTAATAAACACTAACAGCATCAGAGAACTTAGCAGATGGTTCTCATTTTCAGAGTTTTACTTGTTAAAAAGCTCTTCTTGTGCAGTTCCTAAGTGCATCTATCTTTAACTGCTCTCCCCTAGTACCAATTATACTTTCCCCGAGATACTCAAAGTGAGTTTAGCGCTCCTCCCCAGGAAACACTGGCTACTTGTTAAGTCTTCTTTTTAGTTGTTTCCACCATTGCTCACTTACCATGATTTATGGTATTCACCATCTTTTCTGGGTCTCTTCAGTTTGCACATGTTCCTATTAGACTTGGGCCCCAAGAAACCAGCACAATATCCCAGGTGTTATCTAACCTAAGCAGGGTATAGCAGGACTAGCCTTCCTTGAGCAAAGCACTGTGCTTCCTCTAAAGATTGGGGCAGAGATGCCCGGATGGCTCAGTGGGTTGGGCGTCTGCCTTTGGCTCAGGTCATGATCTCAGGGTCCTGGGATCAAGTTCTACATCTGGCTCCCTGCTCAGCAGGGAGGCTGCTTCTCCCTCTCCTGCTCACCCTGCTTGTGCGCTCTCTCTCTCTCTCTGTCTCTCTGTCAAATACATAAATGAAATTTTTAAAGACTGGGTCAAGTTCTTTGACAGCTACATCACACTGCCAACTCCTACTGATGATGTGGTCGGTCCATAGTATGATATTAGCTGCAGGTGTTTTGTAGAGAAGGAGGTTCCCTTCTATTCCTAGTTTACTAAGAATATTTATCAGATATGAATATAAATTTTATTAAATATTTTTCTGCATCTTTTGAAATAGTCATATAATGTTTCTCCCTTATTCCTTTAAAGGAATATGACAAACCTGCCCAGACACATTTTACAAATGTTGAATCAACATTGTATTCTTGGAACCAATCCAGTTTACTCATAAGCTATTGGCTAATTTATGTATTGTCAGATTTTGCTTGCACATATTTTATGTAAAACATTTTTTAAATCTATACTCGTAAACAACATCAGCCTAAATTACTCCTCTCTTATAATACCATCATCAGGCTTAAATGTTAAGGTTATGCTGGCCTCATAAAAAGAAGATAGGAAGTGCTTCCTCTTTTTCAATTCTCTGGAAAATTTTGTGCCTTAGTTCTTCCTTAAATTGTAGAGTTTGCACTGATCTATCCGTCCCAGAGGGTTGTTTGGTTTGGTTTCATTTGGTTATTGTTGAAGGTTCAAAGTTACAGATTTAACTTCTTTAATAGCTATAGATCTTTTAGATTCTTTTTTCATTATAGCTATTTCATTAATATCTGCTCTTATTTTTTACCACTTCTTTGTTCTTTTTGGATTGAGTTGAAGTTCTTTTTCTAACTACATGAGATAAATGTTAGGCCATTTATTTTCATCCTTTGTTTTTTGTTTTATAGATATATAAATATAAATATATACATATATACATATGAAAATATATACATATATACATATATATGTATATATGTATGTATTATAAATGGCATATGACTGGGCTTCATTTAATGCAGGATAACCTTTGTCTTTTCATTGTGTAATTTAGTATACTTAATTTTTAATTACTAATGCAATTTTTAATGTAACATAATTTAAGTGTAATGTAAATCTACCATAATTTTGTTTTTGCTTGGTCTTTATTATTTTTTCATTCCATTCTTGCCTAGTTTAGATTATTTTTTTCAATACAATTTCTTTATTGATTTGAAATTGCATGGGCTTTTTAGATATTTTGTTGGTTCTTATCCTAGAAATTATAATATGTACCCCTGAGTCATCAAAATCTAATGTTAGATTTCTGCTTCCAGCCAAAACTGGGTAAGAATGGCTTAATTTATCCTCTGACCTGAAGCAACTGAAAAACCAGATGAAATATATATATTACAAAAAATTTCTAAAGATATTGAGTATATGTAACCTAAGGCCTGTGATCCTCAAAAGACAAGAAATCAATGAGGTGAACCTTGCAATTACCTCTGCTTAGTGCCTGGAGAAAACAGTACAGGCTGTGGTGCAAAGAGGGGGACCCAAAGGGAAGCTAGGTGGTATTTCTAACTGTACAAGTAGAACTGAGAGAGCAGGAGAGCAAAAGTTGCTAGGTTTCATAAGGCAAAGTACCAAAGAGGAGAGAATTGCACAGAAGAGGAGCTCTGGAGATATGCAAAAAGTTTGCCTCCAGTATGCCCTTGAGTGCCTATGAGGAAATTGCCCAAGGCTGGGGAAAAAAGTGTCCAAAATATGAGAGGGGAGAGTGCCCCAGATCACTGGGGACAGGAATAGTGTCTGCTCCTGTATTATTCTATTTTCTTATTTTCCGTATTCTTGATGCACTGGAATCTGGGGTTTCCCTGACTGGTAAGAGACTACCCCGCCCAGGGCTCGCTAATTAATTCCTACAAATAGCAAACGAATCCCCTGCAAGCATACCTTTTATATGCAAACCAACCAATAGAGCCCAAACCCTCAACTATCTCTTCTATTGAACACTTGAGAAGACAATATTTCTCTGTCCTAATTATCCCAGGTTCAGATACCAGACAACTAGGGAATACCTCTCTAGCCCAGGGCCCACCATAATTATTCAAACTATTCAATCCTAAACCTGTTCAGCAGTTTACTTTGCTTCACTTATTCCCTCCCATGAACGCCAGAGTGAAGACTTTTGCCCATGCTTCCCCATACTCCTTTTGCTTCCTGACCGACCCTAGTGCTTTCCCATGTAGCCCTGCATGATGGGCCATGCTTCTTGTCTCTAGAGAACTGTCAGTAAAAAAACCAAAACAAAAACAAAAACAAAAAAAACTTCTTTCATGACGGTCATTTCCATGTCTATGGGTCTTACCATATCTGATTAAAACAAATCCTAACAGCCTAAGTGGAAAATTTCAAATTCATGAATCATTTAATTACTTAAAAGAGTCTCACCTCAGTGCTGGGGACAAATTGCCCTAAGCTAGATGATGCTCTTGTCCCATGTAACAAAGGCTAAAACAAGACTACAAAAGTCTAACTGATTTCAAATAACTTAACCACATACCAGAATAAAGCTCAAGAAAATTTATAAAAATGCAAAAATATCTAGTACCCCAAAAGGTAAAATACCCAATGATTGACATCCAGTAAAAAGTCATTGGGCATGAAAAGAAATGGAAAAATATAAGGCATGATGAGGAGAAAAATCAATCAATTGGACCTTACTCTGATATGACACGAATGATAGAATTAATAGAAAAGTACATTAAAATAGTTATTATCTTAGAGGAAAGATTGAATATCTTAAAACAGGAAAAATCTAAAAAACACAAATGAAACTTCTTTAAATAAAAATCAGAATGATTGAGAAAAAAATACACTAGATTAGACTAATGACAGATTAGACATGGCAGAAGAAAACATAAGTAAACCTGAAGATATAACATAAAAACTATCCAAAGTGCAACAGAAAAAAGGACTGAAAAAAGGTACAGAGGAGCAGTGGCCATTAAACTTTAGGACAACTTCGTGCAGCCAAACGTACATGATATTGGAATCTCTTCAGGGAAGAAGGAGGAAAAGGGAAAGAAAAAATACTGGAAAAATAATGGCCAAAATTAAAATTTGATGAAAACTGTTAACCCACAAATTCTTGAAGTTCAACACCATCAAACACAAGAAACATCATAATCAAATTGTGATCTCAGTGATAAAGACAAAATCTTAAATGCAAGCAAAAGAAAAAGAAAGGAGCAAAGTTAAAGATGACAGCAGACCTGCACTTAAAAATATATATATATTAAAGAAAGTCCTTAAAAGCCGAACAAAAATAATACCAGATGAAAACCTATATCTACGCAAAAGAATGAAAAGAATCAGAAATGGTAACTACATGGGTAAACATAAACACTTTTGCTTCTTAAACATCTTTAAGATAATAAACTATTTAAAGCAAAATAATAACAATGTATTATGGGTTCAAAGCATATACAAAAGTAAAACATATGGCAACAAATAGCAGAAGAGCTGAAACAGGAGAAATGGAAGTATACTGTTGTAAGGTTTTACACACACACACACACACACACACACACTTTAAAGCAACCGCTAGAATAACAGAGCAAAGAGTTATAGTTAGTAGGTCAACAACAGAGGTGAATTCATTTAAAAAAATCATTCAATCTAAAAAGAATAGAAAAAAGGAAAACCAAGAAAAAAAGAACAGATGGGAGTAGAACCAGGTTGATAGACATCTGACCTGTGTAGTCATTTGTGGCCTTGCACTTAGAAGGGAACTGAATTTGAATTAATGCTCTATTGTTACTATTTTGAAAAAATAATTTATAAGCAAAGACCCCACAATTTCATGTTGCACTGGAATGCAAATTATACAGTCAGTTCTGCATGGAACAAATAGAAAACAAATAATAAAATGTAGATTTAAACCCAACCACACTGATAATCACATTAAATGTAAATGGTCTAAGCACTTCAACTTAAAGTTGCAGATTGTCAAATTATTGTTTTTAAAACAATATTCAAGTGTGCACTTCCTAGAAGAAACAGATTCTCTCTATGTAAGATTTCTTAGATATGATAACAAAACCCTATCCATAAAAGAATAAACTGACAAATCAAACTTCATTAAAATAAAGAACTATGCCAGTGCCTGGGTGGCTCAGTCAGTGAAGCATCTGCCTTCAGCTCAGGTCATGATCTCCAGGTTCTGGGATTGAGCCCTGCAACGGACCCCCTGCTCAATGAAGAGCCTGCTTCTCCCTCTGCTGCTCCCCCCTTACTTCCCTCCCTACCCCCTGGCTCTCACTCATGCTGCTCTCTCTCTCACTTTCTCTATGTCTCTCAAATAAATAAATAAAGTCTTTTAAAAACAAAATAAATAAATAAAATAAAGAACTATGCTATTTTTTAATGAGTTTTTATTTCATTTTGTTTTAAAGATTTTATTATTTGAGAGAGAGAGCATAAGTGGGGGAAAGGGACAAAGGGAGAGGGAGAAGCAGACTCCCCGTTGAGCATGGAGCCTGATAAGGGGCTCCATCCCAGGACCTGGAGATCATGACCTGAGCTGAAGGCAGATGCTTAACTGACTGAGCCACCCAGGCATCCCCCCAAGACTCTGCTATTTGAAAGACACTGAAAATAGGCTATAGACTAAAAGAAAATATTTACAAATCATATATCTAAAAAACAAAAACAAAATCAAAGTTTTTTCCTGAAAATATAGAGAACTCTCAAACTCAATAGTAAGAAAACAAATAAATTTTAAAAATAGACAAAAGATTTGAACAGACCCTTCAACAAAGAAGATATACAGATAGTAAATAAATTCATGGAAAGATGGTCAACTTGCTTAGTCCCTAGGGAAATGCAAATTAAAGTCACGATGAGTTATCACTATACACCTATTAGAATGTCTAAAATTAAAGACTGACCTTACCATGTGTTAGTGAGTATATGGAGCAGTTAAAACTCTAATGCAGTACTGACAGGAATATAAAATGGTACAACTTTAAAAATTAGTTTGTCAGGTGTTTTTTTTTTTTCAGTGAAATATATGTGTACTGTATTACCCACCCATTCTACTTCTAAGTATTTACTCAAGATAAAAGAAAGCATATATATATATGTGTGTATATATATACATATATATATGTATATATATGTACTTTATACTGAGTATATACTTGATAGTATATACTGTTTTAAATACTAAAAGTAAGTAAACAAATGTTCGTAGGAGCTTTGTGTGAAATAAAGTCAAGAACTGGAAACTTGCCATATTTATCAATAGGTGAATTAATAAACAAATTGTCCTATACCCATGCAATAGAATACAAATCATCAATCAAAAAACTACTGTTTCATGCAACAACATGGATAAATCATAAAATAATTATGCTGACTGAAAAAAAAAAGCCAGAGGAAAGGGGGATATACTGAAGGGTTTCATTTATATAAATATCTAGTAAATACTAACCTATAGTGATAGCAAGCAGATCAGTAGTGGCCTGGGAATGGGGTGCAAGTCCAGAAGAGATTACAGAGAAGCACAAGGAAACTGTGGGGGTGCATGTGTATGTTCATTATCTCGATTGTGGTGACTGTTTCATGGGTGTATATACATGTCAAATCTTACAAAATTTATCATTTTACTGTATTATACTTCGATAAAACCATTTTTAAAAAAGAGTCCTAAAGATATTGCATGTACAAGAAGGAAACAATAAAGAAATCTTTTACATTAAAAAAATCATGTTAATTGATACTCTTACCCTATTCTAGACAAAGCAAAAATTTAATTTATTAAATTTATTAAAAATTTAAAATTAAAAAATATTTTAATTTATTAAAAATTTAATTTATTAAATTAAATAGTTCCCTATTTAGGTAACTATTATGTATTTTAATTCTCTGTATAATTTTATCCTCATAGCACATTGTTATTTTTGTTTTATACAGTATTTGTTTTACATTTGCCTGTATTTTATCATTTTTGTTCCTCTTAATCTCTTCTTGAATCTCTTATCTTCCTACTGGAATCCTTTTCTTCTGAAAGAAGAAAACAAAGCAGAACAAAACAAAACAAAAAATACCAACTTTATTTTAATGCAGATCTTCTGGTGGCAATTGCTCTCAATTTTTGTTTGAAAATTTTTGTATCACCTTCATTCCTGAAGTAATTCTTTACTGAATGAAGAATTTACTGGATAAAGAATAGGTTGGCAGAAGCATTTTTCATATATTACTGATATCATTCCCCAGTCTTCTAGCTTTGTTGCTGTTGAGAAGTAGCTCTCAGTCCAATGTTACTCCTGAGAGTAATCTGCCCTGTACCGGCACCACACTTGCTACTTTTAAGATTTTCTCTTTGTCTTCCGTTTTTGGCAGTTTCTCTATGATGCATCAAGGCATGGATTTCTTCTTATTTTCTATGACTTTAGATTTGTTAAACTTTTTAGTTCTGTAGACTGGTAATTTTCATCACCTTTAAAAAAATTTAAATCCATAATCACTTTAAATATTGTACCTTCTACACTTTACTCCTCCACTTCTAGGTCCCCAGCTGAATATGTATGAGGCCAACTCACTGAATTCCCCTTCATTATCTTTCAAGTATTGCTTATATTTTTGTTATTCCATGCCTTATTATATACAGTTTGTTTTTAGTTATCAAGTGTACTCTTTCTCTCTTTTGCTAAGTTTATTTTACTCTTAAACTCAGCTATTATGTTCTCAATTTTAGTGATTGGTTTTCAGTTCTAAAACTTCTATTTGGTTCATTTCACATATGTAATATCATACTTTAATTTAAAACTTCTTGCTGAATTTAAGTTGAGCTCTTATTTCTCTAAACATAGTAACCATGGTTGCTTTACAGTCTGTGTCTGGTATCTCCACCATGTGGAGTATCTGTAGGTCTCCATCTGTTATCTGTGCTTGTTCTTGTTCCTGTTGTCTTAACTCTTTGTATGCCTCATTGTATTTGATTTTTTTAGTGGAAACTGTATTTGAAAAATAATTTTGGAACATGATCTGAGACCTAAGCTAATATTACTTTCCTTTACAGACAACAGTCATCTTTTGCCAATATTTTATTTTTTAAATGTTCAAAATTACTGAAAAATTTGAAAAGTTTTATAACGAACATTTCTATATTCACTATGAAATCTCTACCTTTCACATTTTACTATACTTTCCTTATCACATATCTATCCATCTACCCATGTAAGAAGTTTTTGGTTTCTGTTTTTGGTTCCAACAAATACATGAGAAAAATAACAATCTGGGATCATTTCAATTTAATATCAGGGCTCAAGATTTTTCTGGACTAAGGAGATGAGTTGAGTACAGCAGTCAGTGCCAAAACTGTTTTACTTTTCCTTCCTTTGTCTTTTTAAGTGTGCTTCTCTTCAGAACTCAAAGCACATGGTAGTTTACCAATGCTCTCCCTTAGAAGACTCTAGACTAAAATTTTGTTGAAATTTTGTTTGAAATTTTGTTAAAATTTTGTTGAAACTACTAGATGTACTGATTACTCTCTCGGCCACATTTTCATAGCTTACAAACACTGCCAGAACAAAACAGCCCCATATTACAGACTCCCTTCTCTGGATTCACACCTTCTTCTCCTTCTTATCCCTGCAGTTACTCAATACTCTTTTAGCTCTTTAATGATTTGAGAAGATTTTACAAATATTTCATCCAGATTTTTAAGTTCTCCTAGGGTAAGGAAATAAATGATCTAGAATACCATTACCAGAAGTACAAATCTCTCATTTTCTCATGAACCCATTCAAATCACAATTTCATCCCTATCACTTCACTAAACCAGGCCTTCTCAAGGTCACCAGTAACTCCCAAATTTGTAATCCAATGGTTGATTGCCAGTTTTCACCCCAACATTTCAGTAGCATCCAGTATTAATGGTCAAAACTTGCTTTATTTACTTGATTTCTGAGGCTTCCCACTCTCCTGGATTTTCTCCCATCTCAACAAGCTGCACCTTCCCTAGGTTCATTTGCTGGAATCTCTTCCTTGAACTAGATCCTATCTATCAGTTGTGGCCAGAGTTAAATCTCTGGAAAATTTCTCTTCTTTATATCTACTTTCTAGTGCTCCCCTCCTGTTTTAAATAACATATACATCCATCCAGACTGTCAAATATTATTCATCAAATCTTAAATCTAAATATCATAGAGACATTTACTCTTCATATTTTTGTGGATTCTCTAAGTATTATATTTTGGCTGGTTTAATTTCAGAGAGTATTATGTACATATTCAACAAAAGATAAAGTACTCAAAGAATCTTGTAGTTTAATAAAGTTTTATCCTTAATGAAAAATGAGAAGTCATTCTTAGAGAAAGGAAATGACAATAATTTAACTATAGTCATAAAACATCCTGATAGGTAGAAATTGAATAAAAACCTATGGGTTCTGATTTTGTTATACATTTGTTCTATATCAAATTGCTTATGAAACATTTTTATCAGACTATCTAAGAGACATCTTGACATTAACATGTCCAAAACTGAATTCTAGATTCCTTTAATCCCAGCTCATTCAAGCTTCTCCTCCTCAGTGTTACACATATATAATAAATGGCATTATCATTTGCCCAGGTTTTTAGATCAAAAATCCATGTCATTATGGCATTTACAAGTTTATGGTTTTCGCCAGCTTTGGAAAATTTTTTACTTCCATATTTTCAAATATGGCATCAGCCCCATTTTCTTTTCCTTCCTTCTGGGACTACAAAACCAATATGGTAAACCTTTCCACCAGGTTTCACATATCTCTTACACATTTCCATACTTTTGCTTCTTTATGCTTAATTTCTTTTGACTTATCTTTCAGTTCATTAATCCTCTTTTGGCTGTGTCTAATGTACAGTTAAACTCAACTATTAAGTCCTTAATTTTGATTATTTTATTTTTCAGCCTTAGAATTTCTATTTAATATTTCATTATATTTAGCTATCTACTGAACTTCACAATCCAGTCCTCTATTTTTTGAGCATATTAATGACAATGGGTTTTTTTCTGAGATTTATTTATTTATCTTAGAGAGATAGTTGGGAGGCATAGAAGGAGAGGGAGAGGAAGAGAATCTCAAGCAGACTCCCCACTGAGTGCAGGGCTCGATCCCACAACCCTGAGATCATAAGCTGAGCTGAAATCAAGAGTTGGCTGCTTAACTGACTGAGCTACCCAGGTGCCCCCTGACAGTGTTTTTTGTTTTTTTGTTTTAAGTTCATGTCAGATACCCAGATAACTGTTATTACCAAGTTATGTTTTTATTTTATTATTTATTTATTTATTCTTTAAAGATTTTATTTATCTATTTGACAGAGAGATCACAAGTAGGTAGAGAGGCAGCCCCAATGCGGGGCTCGATCCCAGGACCCTGGGATCATGACCTGAGCTGAAGGTAGTGGCTTAACCCACTGAGCCACCCAGGCGCCCCAAGTTATCTGTTTTTATTCTGTGATTTTCTTGGTCTTTAGTTATTTAGTCATGTTTTTTGATATGCTTGCTTATTTTTTATTGAATAGATGAAATTTGAGGCTCTGAATGATGTTATTTTCCTCCAGAGAATGTACCTTTGTATTTAGCAGGAAATAGGAGAAAATCTTAAAGAAATCAGACTTTAATCTGATTGTGATTTGATTTTCAGTCTTAGGAAGTCTGGTCCATTTATAATTCACATTTACTGATAGGGTATATCCCTTTAGCAGTCTCAGCAGAGCATCTGAGATGTTTCCCAGGGTTCCTCCCTCTTGACGAGCCTTGAACTCCCATTTTTGTCTTACTAGCCCCACGGGAGCTCTAAGAGTTCTACTCAGCTTGCCAGCCTATGTGCTACCACATGTGGATCTGTAAATATCACAAAGTGGAAAGCAGCATTGAGTGTTAGGCTCACTCTCTGTACTTTTTTTTGGGGGGGGGGGAAGAGTTGTTCCTGGAACCTCATATTTTGGCTGACTTGGTAGTTCTATGATGCCTGTATACCCATGTGTCTAATAGTTTATTCAGCTTCTTGGTGCATGGTCTGATAAATTCTAATCCACCATAGCCCAAGCATAACCCCCAGGAGTGAATCTTGGTCTTTTTCTTTCTCTTATATCACATCCATGATTTATCCATTATGAAGTGTTGTGGGTTCTTCTGTCCAAATATATCTTAAATATAACCAGTTATCACTATCTACTCTAAGCCAATATCACCTTTGACTTACATAACTGTAGTAGCTCCCTAAATAGTAAGGAATTTAGCTTTAGGTTTAGAAAAAAAAAGTCAAATTTTATTTTGAAATAGAGAAGAAATACAGAATGGATATGGATAAAGATACTTTTGTATATTTGGTGTTGATTCAAAGCATGAGACAATTCCTCTTTGGTCCTTTTTATTTTCTCTGTAACTTAAGAAGTGAGGTAATGTACTAGGGAAGGGGCAGAGGTACAAGATCAGAGGTTTAAGAAGAGTAAGAAAATGATTTGATTTAATGATTGAACTAATGCAGCATTGTTGAGACTCCATCAATGGTAGCAGAACCAAGCTGCCATGTTACATGCCCTACAGGAAGTAAATGGTTGGGCTCGCCAAATTTAATAATTTGTGAGTAAGCATAGTCAAAGTCAAAGGTTAGAGGAACTTTAGGTCATTGGGAAGATTGTTTTAACTACTGAAATGACCTGCCAGCTTTAATTCGGATAGGACTGAAATGAAAACAGCAAAGGCCAATGTATCTGTATAAAGTAAAATGGTCAGTGACCAATGTTTCTGAGCGAGATTAAAGAAACGTTATGGTGTGGAGTACATGAACAGACAAACCAAAGATAGGAGGGTTGTGGTCAGATATGGGCTTAAAAACTAGTATTATGAGAGGTGAAGAAAGTGCAGATGATGACAATGTCTGAGGTGAGGCTGTGGAGTGGAGAGCAAGGTGAGGAAAGGGGAAGAACTGAAAGTCCTTGGTGATGGCAGTTGACCCCTGGGCACCGAAATAACTCAAGGTGACTGCAAGGCTTTGGGTGGAGAGAAGGACCACCAGCCAAGGTCTTTCATTGGCTGAGAGGTTAGAAGAATGACTTAGTGGAATGCATGGGCTTCAAACAGTAAGTCACTGATAATCTGAGAGGAACAGTGGGAAGAAAGACCACTCCTGAGTAGTGTGAGGTTTTAGAAAAGAGACAACTACTTGTCAGTGCTTCATGAAAGTAGCTTCTTTGTTCTTCAAATCTCAGAGCTGGGTCAAGGACAAAAACATATAGGACATTTGGGGAATGACTGTAGAGTGGAAGAGGGAGGGCCAAGTGTCTATAACAGAGAGATTCCATGTTGCCTTCTAACCTTGAGGCCCTAGGATAATAAGGCATCATCAAATATTTGTATTGTCTGAACATGATGCTTCTTAAATAAAGTATAGCAAAAGTTCTTTTTTATATTCTGGAAGATGAAATTAGTTGTGGTATCAAAAGTGTCTAAATATGGGAAAGAAATGCTGCCAGTAAATAACCGTCTCAACAATAAAGGAGAAAAGGACATTATTAGGTATTTATTATATCTCAAGAATTTGAAGGAACATGTTACATATAAAAACAGTTCCCTTAAGATAAAAAAGCAAAGGTGCTCATTTTGCTGAAGTGGCATTTCTGTGTCTATGGAATTATTTGTGTGATTTCTCTTAGCAATGTGCTCACCACGGCTTGATTTTCTAGTGAACAATATGGCCATATTTATAAATGTGTACCTTCCAAAAAGAGGTAGAATGTAGTCTTTTTAAATAGAAATTTGGTATTAGAAAATGCTTTCATTTGTTTATTAGGTCTAAGTTATCCAGAGAACCCCAGATTAACCAGAAATTTCTTAATTCACTTTTTCATTTATTCAACTGATATTTGATAAATAACTCATAAGCACAACATACTGTTTTAAAAGCCAGAGATAAAATGCAAAAAGAAAAAAACGAGTTTTATTCTCTAGGACATTTATTTTCTTTTTGATTGTGCATACCTGTTCTCAAAACTAAGACCTGTTAGGGGCACCTGGGTGGCTTAGCTAGTTACGCGTCTGCCTTTGGCTCAAAGGATTGAGCGCTGATCCAGCTCCCTTCTCAGAGGGGAGTCTGCTTCTTCCTCTTCCTCTGCCCCTCCCCCCTGCTTATTTGCTGTCTCAGATAAATAAATAAAGTCTTTAAAAAAACAAAACAAAACAAAACCAAGATCTGTTAATGAAAAGACAAAAACGGCTATGTAATTTGATACACAGATCAGAACTAGCCTAGGAGAATTTGGATTTCTGGATTCATTAGATAATTTAAAAAATTATTAGGTTTTAAATATTTAACATATTACTACAGTGGTTATTTTTTATTTGCCCACTTTTTACCTGAAATTATTTTATTATTTTGTTTTGTACATTTGTTTTCAATATGCTCTGGTATCAAACTGGGTATTAATTGATAAAAATCATAGCTTGTGTTTGTGTGTGTGTGTGTGTGTGTGTGTGTGTGTGTGTGTGTGAAACCACCAACCTATTCCATAATCCAGAGAATTAAATCCTTAGGTTGATTAAATTTATGCTTATCAGTAGGGTAACTTTCCCTCCCTCAATTCCCAAGACAATCCCTGTCGTGAGCAACACTTTCAAAAGTATCCTGGTTTGAAAAAAAAAAATATATAGTCAGGTTACTTATAGATAACTAAGTTACAGGACAATGCTTAGTACTAAATTTCAGAATATGTAGGAGCTAACTACAAATTCATAAAATTATTTTATAATATTCAAGTTTAAATTTTCTATCCATAACTAATTATGGATTCTTTATAAGTATTTTTTCAGTGTTATTTTTTTACACTAATGATTTGAAAATAAAGACAGTGTTGATTAATGGGAATTTGAATTTTAGAACAGGTTTTTAATGAGTGGTGACATATGATATTTATCTGCAGAATCAGTAAAAGCTATTAGCTTTTCGTTCCACCACAGAGAGACAGCAGCATGTTATGCATGATATCCAGAAAAAACACTAAAATAGTTTAACGAGCAAATTTCATTGTACCCTCAGGGGTGATTTTTTTAGTCAAGATCACTCCAAGTCTGCTATAACAAAGGTCATAACATAAAGAACACAGAAGTACTGTCCAAAGTGCCTTGATCTTTTCTTGGTGACTTACAGTGTAACTGTCACCCACAACATTCTCAACTGACAGTCTTTCCTTTAAGTCTGGAAATATTTCTATATTTTCTTTCACTTATTTTTTCCCACTGGCATTTGTAAATTATTGCATGAACATTATTTATACACACAATTGGTTTTAAAATAAGGAAAGATTTGTCCTGAAATTACTTTATAGAATTAAATCTGTTTGGATTAAATTATCATCCTATTCAAGCCAATGAAGGAAAATTACCCCCTGGATTTCTGGGGTTAAGAATTTGGCCTAACAAAATGATAGCTCATGTCTCACTAAATGTCAGTTCATTAATAATTTTTATGTGCAGTACCAGAGAGGTGCAATCTCAAGAAATTCAATTCCGTCTAAAGACTTTCTAATGATATTGTCAGAATTTACCACTACCGAGGTAAGAGTGGAAATGTACCCATTTTATAGATGAAAAAGCTGATATTCAAATATTAAAAGGAGAAAAAAACCCAAGAAATGTAGAATCCAGGATTTTGCTATATGGTAAATAGAAATGTATTATTTGGGCTTTTTCTAAGGGATGAGAAAGGGCATGGGGATTCAAATTCTATTGCTCTTGTATTAATCTTTCTCAAATAACTGGTACTCATTGAGCATCTACTTTACGACAAGAATTCTACTAGGTGAAAAATCTACATTATGTAATTTCATTCTCAACACAATGTTGTGAGGTTTTTGTCTTCACAACCACTTCACAACATGAAATGAAAGCTGAAAAGTGGAAACTACCTCAGTCTTACAGAGTTAGGATTCAGTCTGGGTTGCCTAATCGCAGAGCACCTGCCATAAACCAGGCTGCTTACACATTTCCCAAGGTGAGATTGCCACCCATGACACTCAAAGTCCTGTGACTTTGTACCACCTCCATTTTGCAGATGGAGAAATTGAGGCCCTAGTCCTATACAAGACCACAACTTTGCTTGACTTCAAAGCAAAGCTTTCTCCTGTACCAGTCTTCCTCCTTAATCTGACCCCACCTTAAAATTATTCTACTTGTAGAAAACTGTAAATAATCAATGTTCTTCCATTCTCTTTTTTTATAGTCAATTACTTTTCCTTCCCACTGAAGAGAATTTCTCCGCCTCAGTGAGACCCTTTTATGCTTGTAAACTGGCATGATTTGTGCTCACAAAACATGCATATATGAAAGAGAATATAATTGGGAGGTGATGATACCATATCAAACTGATATAATAACATATTACCACAGTGGCTATTTTTTATTTGCCCACTTTATACCTGAAATTATTTCATTATTTTCTGCGTACTTTTTAGATTAGTATAGACAGTGGTCCCAGTATTTTATCATTTCTCAATAAAATACTTAGGCTCTGATTTCTAGCTGGGTGACTTCAGACAAGTAACTTCTCTGTGACTCATAAGATTGTAGTAATAAATGCACCCACTCCAGAGAAATGTTGTGAGAATTAAGTGGGTTAGTTCATGTAAAGATCTGGAATTAGATCTCAGAATTCATATTAAGAATCTGGCAATCAGATGATAAGGTTTTAATTTTCATAATAGTAGGATTATGATTTAAACATCCCAACACATACACATGCATGCATCAGAGCCTTCCAATTATTTGTTGCTTGTCCAGCTTCCCTTTTCCTTTGGCAATATCTTCATGGCAAATCTAGGACTCATGAACACAAATCATACACCTTCCCTAGTTGCAATCATTTTGTTTTTGAAATTGGAGAAATGTTGAACTACACTAGAAGTGACCCATAACAAAGAAGACATTTTGAAACTAACAAAATAAAGAAACTTACTACTAAAAAATGGCAGTCAACATTGGACTGAAAAATGTAGTGAGAAATCATCTTGTCTACATTTATCATCGGTTGTCTTCTGAAGTAGAATGGTTATTGTCACCCTCCTTAGTAAAAGTAATCTTGAATCAAATGACTACACAGTATAATGCCTTCCAAAAAATTTAGGCAGATGAAATACAGCATGTTCCTCATAATACTGGGAAATCATATTTTTAAAGAAAGCAAACCAAGTAATGATTTTAGACCCAAGAATATTAGCAACAAGTTAACCTTATCTATAAAACAGATATGATTGGCAACCGTAACATTGACACAGTTGTTAGAACTAAGGACAAACGTTCCACTGTAGAGCCTCAAAGTAATGATATGATAGACTGTGACAAGAACAAAGGGAGGATAAGGTTCCCATATATGCCATATTTGCATAATTTTTAAGGATACCTGAAGTAGAAATGCTGTAGCATACTCTTTTCCAAAGATTTGCTGGCAAAATCAGATTTGTGTGTGAGCTTGAATACTTACGGTATATGTGTTTTGTCCAATATCATGAGCAAAAAGTTCCCTGGAGTTCCACTGTTTTCAACTATGTTTGGTTTTTTTTTTCCTGTAAACTTTGCTGTTATGGCAAGTACCATGAACTTTGTTGATTATCATTTTAAATTGGCAATGCTTGGATTTTCTCTGCTAATGAGGTGGTGCCAGCATCTAGTCAGTGAAATCTGCCCAATTTGGAAAGACTGTAGATTAAAAGCAAACATATAAAGTGAAGGAAGACAAACATGCTCCTGAATGTTAATTAATACAGTACATCACTGAATAACCCATACAAATCTTTCACGTCCATGTATGTATTATGCCTATATTTGTAGTCCTGAATCGACAATGTGACTGTTATCTTTTTCTATGTACATTGCATGTTCTGATTTAAAATTTCAAAATGCTTTCCCATGTCAATGACAATCTTAATAGAGTCCAATTAGTTCCACAAGGCACTTTCTGATGCACAAGCCTCTGGCTTGATTGCGGTGAATGGTGGGTATTTCCTGTGTTTAAGCCCACATATGGATTGAGTAAGGTAGTGGCAGAGAGACTACTGTTTTCCTTCACTACATCTTCATTTCTTTTTCACAGGCTAAGCCTTTTTTGTTTTTCCTGGCTCTGTTGTCAAAATGCTGACCAAAGTTTTGGCTCATGGTTTGGAACACCAGGCCAAAACAATCCTCTGGAAACTAGTGTGGCAAAATGTATTTTAATCTATACATTCACCATTCAACCATGTGCATAACCACACCCAGTGACCCACTCTGTGGTTTAAAAACAACACAGGTTTGCCCCCAGAACAGTTTGATTCATATGACAAGTTTTTTCAAACCTGCTCTATCAACATTAAAAAATGTTCTGAGGCTTGGTTTCATCACATTTCTTGTGGAAAAAAAAATAAGTATTAACTACACCAGGATCATTTTTGTTTCTGTTTTTAAAAACAAGGTGAGTTCCACGTGCATTCTGCAGAATTCCTTTAAAATGTATTCAAATAATAGGTTATTTTGATAATGCCTGAAAAACATGTCTGAATCAGAAAACAGTTAATGCAATTACTGAAACTATTTCCTAGCAGGTTACAAATAAGAAAAGATGAAGAATTTTCCTTGAATGAGTCATCATATTTTTCCTTTTAGACGAATTCACAGTGATTAATTCCTGTAAGTGTCAGAATCCACATTTTTTTCTTGCCTTTGCAGAAGTGCTGGATTAATTCTTTGTTAGTTCTTTTTCCCAGTACAAAAGCATGAAGAGTTGATCTCCCATCCGAGTTTGAATATTGCTTGAGAGATAAGACTGTTCCAATGTATTCTGAAGAATTTTACTAACAGTGGCTCCTACTCTTGATGATTGACCTGATTCACTTCCTCCTCTGTAGATCTACTGAATCTACCTTTTTAAATTCCAAACTAATGAATATTTTAATGAATGTTAATTGCTTCATATTTCAACAAAAATAGATTTTGATTTGTGTCTCAAAGTACCTGCTCCCCTCAAGATGTGCGCCTTAAACAAGCTGATACTGGAAAATTTTACTGAATTACTTCAATTTGCCCCCTGGATTTTCTCCCAGATGAACAGCAAGAGCTAAAGTAGTCAAAAGAATGTCCTTTGACTTTAAATTAAGTATTAAAACTTTCAACAAAATGCAATTTATAGTGTGTGCTACAGAAAATTTTACGGTTCCCCCTCCCTCCGCTGAAAGAGAGAGCAAGGGTGAGAAAGGAAGGGCAAACTCCTTTAAAACATTAAGCCTCTCCTGTCTCCTCCTCTCGTATCTGACTACCTAAGTTTTAGTAACGTGTATCTCTAGTAGGTCTGGCAGGAGAAAGACTTCAATGTTCCAAAATCCAGGTCTTCCTTTTTGAAAGCGAAGAAAGTGTTCGTTTGGGAGCATGGCAAAGGAGAGAAGGTGGAAAAAAGAATGGGAGTGAGGGGAAGGCATAGTTTTCTGATGGCTGGTGACCTACTTTGGGCTCTCTGCAAATTTCAAATGCATTGTTTAGAAGATATTTCAGTCAGTTCAAATTTTTAGACTTAATTGTTCTGTTCCCTCTTTTCAACCCAATTACCATTTCCTAAACTGTAAATTTCCATAAACCAGAGACATTCCCAGTTCCAAATACATTTGTACTTTTAGTTTCCCGGACTACAGATACCACCTAAAGGCTTTCACGTGCATTTAGGACAAGGATTTAAGATTTTGAATCAGAAGCAGCTTTTGACGATGTCACTGTCTGCGAGTGCCTGAGCCTACAGTTACCAGGGTACGCGCCCTCTCTGTGCACCCGAGCAGCCCTGCCTGCCAGCTGTCTAAATCTGTAATCCCTTGAGGCTACACAACCCACAGTCAAGGCCGCCAAAGTGATCCCTCCGCCCAAACACATGCACCCCGGGGTGGAGGAGGGAGTCGTGGGGACGTCACAGCGTTTCACATATCTCTGAATTGAAGACTGGCTGCTCACCCAGCCTGAACCGCCCATCCACCCGTCAAGGAAAATCCGCAAAAGCATTCGGAGTCCAGCGGTGTCCCTGGACCTCCTACACCTAAACGAGCTGTAATTTTAATAAGCCGAATCATATTTTGCAGTGCCTCTCATTTCATAGGAAACAGGGAAAAACTGAAAATACAAAACTGTTATTTGTAGACAAAAGAGCTTTTATCTATGAGCTGTGATCTTTTAAAATATCGGTCCTAGAAATAGTAGATATTGAATTACCAGAGTTTTTATTAACTCTGTGACTAATGAAATAATCCTCGAGAGGCTGAAGAGAATCAGAAAATTATTATATTGTACTTATTTTATTAGGATTGTGCAGTTTATCACCTATTAATACATTCTTACTCTGTAATGCCACAGGAATACATCTGTTTTTAATACTTGCTGTATAGATCATTAGCCTACCGGTCTTTCTGATCTGTTTCTGCAGTGGCAGAATAAATATCATAATTAGTGCTATTTTTGTACCTATATGTGCCACTTTTGTACAAGTTCAGAGATGTTATTGGGTCTGCTAATGTGACCCTGGTTTTCAACTCAGGTGATTAGTGTAGGGAATTAAGTGTGTCTACTCATTATCCATTGGAGATTGCAAAGACACAGCAGACAATCAGAATCATAATTCCAAATGAAAATAAAGCATGATTCCTTAAAAGTGTTTAGAAGGGTGCACGGCAGGGCATATTTTCTTTCTTACTGGCAAGAGTTTGTAACTGGATACGTTAACATCACTGAGAACATGAAAACATGAAACAAAAGTATTGATTCAAGAATTCACTGAAGAATCCAAGTGCCCACTGGCTGCTTTTATTTTATTCTTTCAAAGTACAAGTTGTATTGGTTGTTTATGGCAGACAGGTACAACTAGCTGGTCCTTCCCTCGGTGCATTTTTCAACATACATGAAAGAAAGTGTTATTTGTATTGTTAAATTTACATTATCTTCTCTTTAATTGCATCAGCTGCTAACTAGATCTAGAAATAATGACATTTCAAGGGAAAATGGCAACCATCTCCACAAGACTGGAGTATAATGGAAGAACCTAATTAATTTAACTTCATAATCTTCCATAATGGCCGAGTTTCATCATTCCCACAGATGGAGCTTGGAGGAATTAAGAGTGCTGTTCATCCCCCACAGACTCCACAGATTGCCTGGCCAAGGAGAGATTTTTCTTTATAGTGCTTCAATTCACATATTGGCAAAATCTGCTTGAAGTGTACTAGGAAGACAAAGTGTGTGGCATTAAAAGGTGAAAGTGAAAACCCCATTATTGCAAAATGTCTTGCCTCTAGTTTTATACAGTAAAGGCAAAACAAAATCTCTTTGTTGAGAGACATGGGACCAAGAATTTAAGATTACCTATAAATATTCTTTTAGGTTTAAATTGCAACAGAAAGGGAAACAAGGCTTAACCTCAGGAAAATGAGAGATTTGCACATGTCTACAGCTAGTCTTAGAAATGCCGTTATTCATTTTTTTCTTTCCTGAATGATTTGTAATATTACCTGGAAATTTTCCTAATATCAGAAAATGGAAAGATGTGGGGATCCCGTGCAAGCACAAGCACGACAATATAGTAGGGGATTTAAAGGAAAAAAACTTGCATCATAAAAATTGTTTGATTTCTCTGCTACAGTGACTACTACCTTAGACATTATATACTGCTTAAATTCATTGTTGGTGAAGAAATCTGAGAGCTTCTCTCTCTCTCTGTCACGTTGTTTCAGAGAAGCCAGCTCCTTTCCATTGTCAAAAAACTGTATGCTACTTTATATACCTTAATCGTGAATATAAGCACGGGTTTGTATGTCTCTGATCACATTGAGCATTTATTTTTTTTAAAATATTTTTTTAAGATTTTATTTATTTATTTGACACAGAGAGAGAGATTACAAGTAGGCAGAGAGGCAGGCAGAGAGACAGGGAGAGGAGGAAGCAGGCTCCCTGCCGAGCAGAGAGCCCGATGCGGGCCTCGATCCCAGGACGCTGAGATCATGACCTGAGCCGAAAGCAGAGGCTTTAACCCACTGAGCCACCCAGGCGCCCCACATTGAGCATTTAATCTCAGGATATATTGACAACTATGTCTGAGGGAACACTAATGTCAGATCCTATCCATATTGTACGTGTATTAGATGGGCTGAGAATCATGAAATTGAAATTATTTGGTTGGGTCTCATACAAATCTTAGAAAGAGGGAAGATGGTAGCTGCTGAGGGGTCCCCAGAGGGGGGAAAAACCTTACCCATATTACTGTGAACATTGGCACTTACTCATTCAACGATCCTTGCACTTCTATATGCCAAGCCCTATGTTAGAGGCGAGAATCCACCTTTCCCGCAGGTGCCCCCACAATGAGTGTCCGAGCATTACAAACATTTTTCTGTCAGGTTGTGGCTTTTTTTAAGTTGCTGATCTAAATTTAGACAATACCCCAAATCACTCTTCTGAATCCACCTTCTAGAGCAGGGTGTCTTTACCTGGAAAAAGCTCTATGGGTCTTCAGATAGGACTTGGCTGATGACTAAGGACCTCCTTAAACGCATTAGCAAAGGTGTTTCTCCAGTAAATGGCAGCTGGGCATCGTCTGACTGCCTCCAGCACAAGCCAGTTTACTGTCTTGGCAGAAAGAACCCGAGACAGCCGGGGCGTGGCTCAGCAGTCTGGGTCTCTCCGCACTTCGCCGCGCGCCTCGCTGCCTTCCTTCCCGTGGCTGGGAACCGTGGTTTCCCCGAGGTAGTGGCGGCCCCAGAAATTCTACAAGGCTTTAGTTAAAGGCAACAATGAGCTTGGAGTGTGTCTGGGCTGGAGGTGTGGTCTGGTCTTCCAGTTGTGAGGCAGGGCACGCACGCTTTTTTCCACTTAGATTATTTTTTCACGGTGGGGGTTTGGCGGGAGTGATGCTAAAGCTTCTCCAGGCGACCTTTAAACGCTCCGCCCCTGCCATGAAATGGAGGGTTTGTACTTGACTGCGGTTAAGGCCGCCAAAAAAATGGGGGATGGCCATAAAGGAGAGAGGAGACTGGGGAGAAGGGCTTCACTCACTGTAACTTCCTGCCTAGGGCAGTTTTTGATACTAAGGAAAGAGGACTGACAGCATTAAGTCCCCAGAACCGCAGGATGAAAACTGAGGTGGGAATGGGGCCTGGAGACCGCGGATTCTCAGAAATCCGTATGGAAGGGTGAAGAGTGAAGAGCCTTTGGTTCTCCGGAATCTGTCCTCAAAAGGGCATCTGGGTTTGGGAGCGCTGTGCCCTGGCCTTGGAGCGCGCGGGGCGGGCGGAAAAGGCTCTGGCGTGTGGTTAGGCTTCGGTGAAAGGGGGTGCACCGGGGTTCCCACCTGGCCTCAGCTCCCGAGTCTGCGACTACCCGGCTGAGTTCTCGTTCACTGAACACACACTGACTGACGACTCGCCTCGAGCCAGGCACTGTTCTAGACTCTGGATAGAACAGCCGTGTCATCTTAGGCAGGTCACGTAACCCCTGGGGATGTCAGTTTCTTCATCCGCAGCATGACAGGGTTGGACGCTGCAAGGCCGCTAAGATCGCGTCCAGCTGTCAAATATGACACAGGCGCGAATGGGTGTGCCCTCGGCTGACGGATGAGCCCCCTACTCTCGGCGGTGGGCGGGGAGAAGGACCCGATAGGCCATTTTGCTTTGGTCACTTCTAAGCCGGCGAGATACTATTGTTCCTCACGCTTAGCCGGCAAAACAAAGCTGTGGGAGGGTGCGGGAACCTAACTGATCTCAGCCACCAGAGGCTAGTTTCCCAAAATATTACGGCAAACTTAGGCGAAATCTTTCTTCGGAAGCATATCCCTACGTATCTGACCACCGTCAGTGGCAGAACAGGCCTCTCTGCAGCAAGCGGGCCCGCATTAGGCCCCTTACAGGCCGGGGGCCAAGGGCCCGGCCCGCCCTCCGCAGACGACTCTTGCCGCGGCCCGGGGTCCCACTCCCACTCGGCGCTCGGAAGAGAAACCGAATCCAGCCCGCTGCCGCAGGGCCCCCTCGGTGGCGCGGCCCGCGGCCTGCACCGCGGGACCCTGCAGAAACGAGCTCAGTGCCCCGCGCCCCCCGCGGCATCCCGAGCATCGTCGGCTTGCCTGGCCCAATTTCCACGAAGCCTTTCGTGAGCTCCTGCTACCGCTTCCCGGGGCTCTACTTCTAGCCCCCGCTGAAAATGCGGTGCGCCGACGCGGGAGTGCCGGGGCAGCCCCGACGAGCTGTGCCTCGGATAACCGCGCGCACTCTCCAGCGCCAGCCAGCGCCCGCTTTACCCGAGCCCCTGGGGGGCCCCGCGCCAGGGCCGCGACGCCCCGCATCCTGTTCGCGGGTTCAATCTCCCCGACGCTACAGGTGGCGGGCAGGGCACCCGGCCTCTCTCTCCCGCCCAGGCCTCCGACCCCTTCCTCTGCGCGGGTGGAGGGGCGGCTGCCTGTAGCAAGCGGAGCCCCGCGCCCTTCCAGCCTATGGCCTACTAATCTCACCGCCCCAGAGCCTTCCTCCAGCCTCCCGGGGTGGGTTCAAAGCCTCCCGGTCCTTCTGGTTCATTCCTCGTGCTCCCTCCCCCAGTGCCCCATTCTGGAGCTCAGAACCTGCGCGCGTGACTGCGCCACCGCGAAGAATAGCCCCGGTCGCTGCGGAGCTTGAGGTGGGGGAGGCGGGGAAGGGGAGGGAGGGGCGGGAGGAGATCGAGCCCATGGAGAGGCCGTGGGTTGGGGCAAACTGATCCTCGCGGGGCTAAGCAGAAGCAGCTGCTGGTAATAGGCGCCGCCTGGGAAGGAGCGGGTTTCCCAGCCCCGGTGGCTCGCCGCTGCGGCGGGTGCAGAGGCGGCTCTGCAGAGCAACCGCCGGCGGGAGTGACCCGCAACGGAGACAACCGGTTCTACCGGCAGGCGTGGGTGCAGATCCACCTAACCCTCCGTGGGACCGAACAGTCCCAGAGGGCTTTCCAGGTCAGCCTCCGTCACCGAGGCGGGGTAAAATGCCCCCATCCCCCACTGCTTTGGCCCGAAGGAGCTTTCTCCTTTCCTTCTTCGCACCCCAAGAAAGGTGCTAGATGGGCGTCATTCGAAGCTTCATAAAGAGGTGGGATGGGGCACCGCAGTTGAAGTCCCCTCGCTTCCACCCCTCACACCCAGCATCCTGGAGGAGATAGCCAAACACTTCTCATTGTTTCCTGAGGTCAAGCAGCAAGGACGCGCTTCACTTAGAAGCATCTCTGGCTGTCTTTTCCCATGTACTTCTGAGAAGTGAAGTAAGGAAATGATGTCTGCTGCAGTTTCAGAAGCTTATATTGGACAAGTGTTCGTAAATGAAAAAATTTGGAACCTTAGGAAAATTAATAAGCACATGGAAATCCAGGACAAGCCATAACAACTGATTTTTATCTATCATTTTATATCCGTCTATTATCCATCTAAATATAAAAAATCCGTGATTTTATGTAGTTTACATAAACCACAGGTATTTGGCACTTGCTCTTTTGTTTTATTCCGATACATTCATGAATTGGCAACGGGCCTTCCAAACTGACTAAATACATACTTTAATCTTGGAAAAATAAAATTCCACTCGACTTATTGCATTTACATTTTATGAAGGTTTTCGTTTTTTGTTTTTCGTTTTAATTGGGAGATAGTTCTCTAAAACCCCCCTCACCACCCAGTTAGAGTCCTAAGGCTTTTGGCCTCTGGTTCCACTACTTCAGTGATATCTAGTAATAAAATCTTTGCGGTCCCCGAAGATAATCAATCTAGAATTTCTTTCTGTGGATGTTTACATCATGAAGTTTTCGTTACAATCTTGTTAACGTGTTTTGTTTAACTCAAGACATGTTAGAAAAAAACAAAACTGAACGTTCTTATGGAAGGAATATTTTTTCTTAAATCGTGACTTGACTGAGATATCAGCAGTAGCACTCTGACTTATCATCCCTTTCCGAAGAAAATTTGCGTTCGATTTTACCTGTCAAATGATGCATCACATTGACAGTTTGTCTTTTGATATTTATTTATGATAATATAAACGTTTAGCAAATAAAAGTTACATTCTGAAGCAAAACAGCTTCCAGAAGTAAACTGCTTTTTCGAGTATCTGCCTACCTGTTTAGCTACCCAAAACAGATCATAATAAGGTGTCTTTTCATTTTTATTTGTTTTATTCTTGAAGGCTTCAGACATCTCTAAATAAATGAAATCTGAATATCCCGTTTTAGGGAGCCTATGCATTATCGCATCTTGTATTTGGACAATAGAACTGTTCATAACCTTTGGGGAAATAATGTACATCTATGTAGAAACAGCCCGGGGAAAGGCATCCCTCTTTGAGGCTCTTCCGCAAAAATCCCCGCCAGAGAGCTGCTTGTACATGTATGTCCGTAGGCACGTCACTATTCAGGCCATTATCTTCCCTCTTCCACCTTTATTGGATAAGTGCAGCTGTGAAGGACCAAATACAATATATATTGGAAAGGAATAAGGGAGATTCTCGAATTCTAAAGTCGTACCATAATTTCTAGTTTCACTTCTGTCTTCCCCACCTCCCCCACCCTCTTATCCTATTTGCAGGACCACGTGTGCGATTCTGCGTCCCACAGTCTGTTCTCGAATTTCTTATATAGTTTTTCCCCCCTCTCAAGTAGTAAAAAAAAAAAAAAAATGCCGAGGGGGGAAAAGGCCTGAAATCAAATTGCAAAGCGACCAAGCAGAGCAACCAGACGCGCCTGCACACAGTACCAGCAACCCTGAGTCTCCGGGTCTTTTCCGAGGGCATCAAAATGTGCCGGCGTCCTAGGCTTGAGGAAAAAGACGAGGCTTACGAAAGAAGCTAGACTTCCGTAGACTGAAGGCGAAATCGACAAAGAAAAACCTCCTACCGGAGGTGAATTCTGCTTAACTATCTGAATCCAGCTCAGGTCGTTTGATGGTCTTTGGTCAGGCGATTCCTCCTACGTTGCCACAGCCCCCCGTGCGCCGGACCCCAGACTGTCTCTCTCGGTCTCTCTCCCCCTCTCTCTCTCCCTCTCTTTCTCCTTCTCTCCTCAGGCTTCCTAGCTCAATTTTCAAATGAGTCATTCACGTTTGATCCTTGCAGCCACATTCGCAACCTTTCTTGAACGGTAAACACCTTTTTCCGAGGCAAAAGGTTTGATCAGCATTTCTAGCTCACGTTTAATTTTCTACATACTTTCACACCCCCGGCGCCTAGTCTCACTGGAAATCCAATTCCATCCGCACAGAGGGCAGGTAAATGCAAGGGGTGTTTAGCCTCCATCGATGTCATTGTAACTGATTGAGCCTAAGAATTCCCCGCGTGGCTGGAACGACACCCAAACCTATTGAATTAATGACTTGAGACTGCTAACAAAATTTTACATAGCTTCAAAAGATTAGAAATTGCTACAAGTGGTCGCACTGCGGTCACCCCAAGGATCATGTTATACACATACATGGGAGACTAACCCTTTTCTCACTCTAACAAACATTTTGCCCCAGCTAATCCAGTAGTTTCCTTAGTGGATTGTGATGTGATTTGAGTTTTCCTTTTGCATATATAAATAAATTCTGTGATCTGAAAGGAAATATCTATATCATGTTAGATTTAGGCAAATTATTGAGCTAAGCATTTATTTCAGGGTCTACAAGCAAATTAAAAAATGAAATCCAGGGACAAGGATTTCTACAGTAAAATGGCCATTAGCTGGCAGTATGCTGTGCATTCTGAAAAGCGAATAACAAAACTTATCTGCTGGGATTCCCCCCACCCCCCTTTCATACTCACCATAAACATCCCTGGTTTGGGGCTATGATTTAAACTATAGATTTAATGTCATGTAAAAGTAAGAGTTTAAATGATGCATAAAGCAATTTTAAGTTTTATTCCTTCAAGGATAGCTTAAGCTATCAAACATTTGTTTGATAAAATGGAATACTCTAGCGAAACAAAGCAAGCAAACAAAATGTCTGATGTTAGGAGAGAAACCACATGGAGGCAAAGAATAAAACAAAACAAAGAAAACAACAGACAAAAACAGAAACAGAAGAAGTCAGCCCCAATCAACAATTTAGCTCTCTGAGTATCTGACTAATATTCAAGGACACATTAGGTTTTCATTACCAAGAGCAGCTCTTCAGTGCCTCTTGTTACATGTTAAGAAATAAAGACAATTACAATGTTGGAAACATAATTTTCCTTGCCATAAATATTTTATGCTTATCAAACAAACAGTGGATTGTTTGCTTTCTCCTTTCCACTACTCCTTTGGCACTAATTTTGGCATTTAGATGGTACTTGGTTTGGCATACAAGCCAAGGCAGTTTGAAAATTATCTTTACAGCTACCTCCAGTACTGTGCTTCAGGCTTATTGTTGGCCAATAGAGAGCTGATTGTTTCATCTAAATGGCCTTGGTCCACAATCTATGCTTTTATATGATAAACCCTTCATGTTCCATCTTTTCAATGAATCCACACTTTCTTATTCTGGGCTTTCTACCTGTTTAGTTGTATTTTTGCCTAATGACAGAACTAACAAAATGGAATCAATTCTAAGAAAATGTTAATAGTAATTTACAATTATAAACCAAAAGTCAACAAAAGTACTATCAGCTATCTGCCAAAAACATGGTCAGGAAATAGCAAATGAGATTTAACCTCGATAAGCACAAGTAGTATGTCTGGGGAAATATAATCTAAAAGTCATAAACTTGAGGTCCAACTGCATACTCTTCACGAGTCAAACTCCCAAAAACTTCCGTTCTGCTGGCAATTAGGGTTTACTTATGGAGCATGCAGTTCTGTTCTAAACTATGCTGGAAGAGCAATTACGTTGGATATTTTTTTTAATGCACCTGCAATTTTATTCTCGGAGAAAAAGGTGCTGTTTTAAAAATTGCCTAGTTGCGAGAAAGAATAAATCTGATGCTTGTTTGTCATATGATATTACAGAAATGTAAAAAGAACAGTCAAGCCATTGCCTTTGGAGGGGGGCAAGAACAAGTGACTGCCACATTGAGGAGTCATATTCCCCCAGAGTACCATCTCTTTATAAAAGTTAAGGCAGGTCACAAATGGATATATATTAATAAGTAGAATGATTTGGATAAAAGCATATTGGAAGTTCAGGAAAGCTCCAACTATAACCGTAGTTGAGAATGGAAAGTATATATGTGCCAAGGGAGAAAAATGATAAAAAGAACAGAAAAATCAGACAAATTAGATTAAATATGCAGAAAGACTGAATCTCAATAACGTTGGAAGATTCACCTAAAAGGAAAAGATAAACAACACAGGTATTATTTTTTAAATAATCAAATGTACAATAAAGTTTAATATAGTAATTATTTATGAGACATAGGACATGGGTAAAACATCACTTGAAAATTAACCTTAAGTCTTTGCTTTAGTAGAAAGCTGGCCAAGAATCCTTGCATTGTATCCCACACCTTGGTTTCCTAAGCTGTAAGTGCATAAGGCATCCTCTCATTAGATACCTCCCAAATGACTGGTATGGTGAAAGTCTTTGGAAGTCTCGATAGGGGGAATGTATTTGCTAATGTTAGCCAACAATAAATGGATTAGAACACCAGTCTTAATGTAACAAGAAATTGAATGTAAAAGTCAAAATTTATGCCTTACATAATAAGTTCCTATCAAGTGAGTAAATTTCTCCCTGGTTTACCTCATACCATTTTGTAGAGGAGCAATAGGCATAGAAATTAACTTTCAGATCACAGGATATTTCCGTAGACTAAAACTCACACTTACTTTTTATAATATACAGGCCCTAGAGCATAGTGATCAGTCTTGTGCATAATTTTTCTTGGTATTATTATTCTTGTGCCTTTCATTCATGCTCTCTGGCCAGACACATTCTACACTGAAGGAGTTAACATGATGCTAACGGTACTAAGTGATTTAGCTAAGTGAAAAAAGACCAGTACTGGGGGGAAAAGTGATTGATCTAGTAAAAGTTTCTTTAAATGATTCCTGCACATAAGAAAAATTTTAACTCACACCTGAAGAGCTGGCTTGACTCGTGGCTGTTCCCATATGGTCTGGTCTTCCACTGATGCTCCAAAGTAAATCTCGATCTAAGCTAGTGGGCTGTATTTTCATCCTCCTTTAAGGAAAACTCCCATTAGGTGCATTTGACAAGTTTTTCTATATGAAATGACATTGCCAAGCCAAATAATAAAAGGATTTTTAAAATGTGTGTGTGTGTGTGTGTGAGAGAGAGAGAGAGAGAGAGAGAGAGAAGCACAAAATTTCTTTTGATCAGGAGTGTTCATAACACACCTAACCTGTCATTGTAGACAGAATACAAATGCTCAATGAACTATGAAACTTCTGTTGATTTTTGCCCTCTGCCTTCTGTGGATCTGTATTTGAGAGGTTGAATAGGACCTAGGTTTAAATATACATTTCTGTCACATGTGTTCTGTGTTTATGCCATAAAGCTAGAGTAGAACTCTACACTTAAGCGATTTTTGTGCTCTCATGTGCAAAAAACCTTGTCATTTCTTTATTGTACATAAGGTAGGTTAGGATAGCAGTAAAGATTAGTATTTTATGACATGTAAACAGCTGAATGTTCTCAGTCCAATATAAACCAACAGATACATAATTGATTCCTTATGGTATTTACTAGTTACATGGAAATTCAACAGATACATATATCTATAAATACACCAACAGATGAATATAAACATATATTCTCAAGTGGATAATTATAACTATATGTTTTATTGGGTTTTGGCTTGGTGTTACACAGGACATTTAAATTTTTATTGAAAATTTTATTCAGACTTGCAGTAGTGTCAAATGAAAAAATAAGTATATTTCATGTTAAAAATCAACCTATCTTAGGTGGTATAATGCATTTGCCGATTGTGACCCTATGCCGGAACAGGACTATAAATCCACACTGTGCCTGTGATTGATTTGGGATTTGGATTTCTGATCTGGCAGAGAGATGTGTAAAAACCTCAAGTAGTCAACAGCTCCCTATTGGCTGTGCATCTGAGGGGCTGGAGAGCATTGTTTATTCCAGCAAGTGTCTGGAATACATTATACTCAATAAATTGGCTCCTGTTACTCCCGTTTTGGAGAATATGAAGAATTTGTATACTGTACAAAAATAAATGTACTTTGCCCAAATAACAATTTTCCTTAATAGAAAATTCTGAATGTGACTTTATCTTTTGAATCTAGTACTGCTGATATTTTAAATACATGGCATTTCCTAAGAGCAATAATGAAATAATTCTCCACACCTTCAATTCAGAAACTGGTTCAAAGTTTAAATCTGTTTTTATCCAAAGACCATATGAATCTTGGTTTTGAGAATTAAACAAAATAAAATGGTAGAGTATTTGGGCTGGGAGCTGCTCTCTCTCTCTCTCTCTCTCTCTCTCTCTCTCTCTCTCTCTCTCCATATGTGTGTGTGTGTGTGTGTGTGTGTGTGTGTGTATGTGTGTGTGTGTGTGTATTTAAGGAAATTTTAGGATCAGGGATCAAAAGACTATTAATACCTAAAAATTTTTACTTCTAAATTATAAAGACCGACTTTTTAAATATGATTTTCAAATAAATACCATGCCTGTAGTCTTTGACAAAAGAAATTTTTCATTGCTTTTCGTGAGTTCATAGCAGACACTTATATTTGAAAGTTTGGGGTTATTGTTGCTCTAAAAGACTCTGGATTTGCTTTTTCATATTATAAAAAATTTTTATATCATAATGGGTAGAAAGAATAAGTAATGGATTCCGAAAGGCAAAGCCATCCTCATCAACTGCCTGATTTGTTTAATATTTCTATTAAGATAAGATATTGGGGTTAAGTTATTATTAAGTTAACAAAATTTATCGGTGCACTGACTTCTACAAGAAGTCTTCTCACCTGATATATATGGTCTATTTTGGAAAGTTTCAGGGTCTGCATACATAGAAACATCCAACAATCTAGGACCAAAAATCAGTCTGTGTTATGTTTCTATTTATTTCCTGTGTGTTGGTCTTACCACAGAATCTATAACCTATGGTCTTGAAGGTGAAGGATTCTGACTCTAACTTCATGGTGTTTAGTACAAGTCCACAGATACTTGACTGATATAAACAACAGTAAAGCATGTGAATCTAGATGCGTTTGAAAGAGTATGCACAATTATATTTGTATTCATGCCACATTTTATACTTTCCAAGGACCTTTTGCCTACATGATCTCATTTGATGTGAATGATTGAGTGAGGAAGGGGAAGGCATTTTATTTGAGAGGGAGAGAGAACTGCAAACATTTTAATGCTCACTGAGAAGCATGAGTCCTTATAAGAGCAAAACATCAAAGTATTTGCATATCTTTCACTGCCTGTGACTGGATTCCCTAATCAAGTAAGCGGAAGTTCCCAAAGAAGGAGTATCTCAGGTTACAGGCCTGTGATGGATGCTTCATCCAATGCCCAAATACTTCACAGGTAGAATCCAGGTTGGTTCTTAGCCTTCGTCAACTCACAGAGACAGAGGGATTTTGAGGTTGCAGAAACTTTCCCCTACCCTCCCAAAGGGTTCCTCGATGCAAAGAAAAGCGAAAAAAAAAAAGATAATAATAGTAGAAAGGATACTGGGTCAGACATGACATTTAGTCCAGGCTGAACGATTTTGGGTAATCCACTTACTACTCTTTGTCTCGGTTTCCTTAAGTTAGAGTACATAGCTTTAAGACCACTTATAAAATTATTTGAATCCCAGATGTCTTAGTAAGTTTCGGTCTGACTGCTTATCCCTTTAAATCCTCCCCACCCCAACTGGGGAAAACACAACACAACAAAACACCGCGTCAGTGTCACTCCGCCTGTCCTCCCCTTAAGGTCCACCACCTCAAGCACAGATAACTCCCCCATGTTGACAGACCAACCCCCCCCACCCTCTCCCTCAGTTTAAACATTGCAAGGGCTGAGGAGTCCTAGACACCCCGCAGGGCGTGGGCAGCAGGCCCAGGCTCCGGCTCGGGTGCGGAGGGGAATCGGGGCCCAGGGAGGGGGCCGGGGGCCGAGAAGGGGGTACTGGGAAGACCGGGGGTGCTGGGAAGAGGGTTCCCCTAGCGAGCGCCGGCCCGGCTGTCGTTAAGCCGCGCAAAGGGCTCCCCTCAAACCGGAGGCACAGGCGCATTTAAGAAGGAAAGAAAGAAAAAAGCCACCACTGGCTCGAATTTCTGGAAGCCAGAGCAGTTTTTGCCCTAAACACAGAGACAGAACCCCTCTTAGCGCTGCCCTGGCCTCTCCGTTACCCATTTTCGGTTTGTTTTTTGGAAGAATCGGTTCCTCAGCCCCTTCGTCGCCGCAGTTGTGACACGAGTAAGTGCAGCCGCCGGGGACCCTGTCGCCGGTCACCCTCCCCTCGCGCGCTCTCTTCCCACCTTCCGCCACGGCGGCGGCGGCGCTGCGGCCCATGCCCGGGCTGCCCGGCCGCCTTGGCCTCCAGTCGGGTTGCGGTGACGAAGACACTTTGTTGTGAAACTAAATCTGACCCTTTGGCTCCCAGGCGGCGGCCGAGAGTCCGCGGGGCCACTGCCGCCCGCGGCCCCACGCGGGGCGGGAGGGCGGCGATCGGTGCCCGGGGAGAGGCCGAGGGGGCGCAGACGCCAAGGGGCCCCGAGCCCCGGCGAGCGCGCGCGC
>LNAC01000701.1:708754-746385 GCA_002007465.1 Ailurus styani | reverse complement strand
GACCGGGGGGTGGGGGTGGGGGTCATCTTGGCGCTATTTGATGTTGTGATTGCTGTCTTGGACGTGTGCTCGCGCTTGGAGCCCCAGTGTAGGGAAACATTTGGGGGAGCAGTCAGGGCAAGTAGATATTTATATTTAGCGCTTTCTAGCCCCCGGAGTCCCTTACTTTGGCCAAAAGTGAGTTGGTTGGTCCAAATCAAGGAGGCCAGTTAAAAGTTGTAGCATATGACTTGGAGAGGCCAACGATGGTGACACATGATTATTTCTAGGAATAATTAAGAAAGCAAGGAAAAATAAACAGGATCTCTGCTTTACCTTTGATAAGGTTAGGAGGAGGTAGGAATAATGCATACAGTATAAACAATTTTTATCGTTTTCTTTATTAAGACTCACCCAACATTTTTGTTCTGGTGGCCATGCTGGTGAATGCTAGCTGGGTAAGTCAGCTCATAAAACTCAAAACCTCTTGAAAAAAATTGAGTGGGAGGAGGATTCAAGCCTGTAAAGAGGTGTGAATTAATTATATGTTCAAAAACATCGGTAGCAAGTATCTACTCAGCAAACAGGATGCCAGCTATGAGTGAGAAGTGGAGGAATAATGTAGAATCAGGGTGTCCATGTAGAACAAGGAAGGCATTCTCCCATCCTGTGCAGAGACCCCCAATGTCCTGTGTCTCAAGCTCGGAGCTGTTCATTCAGCCAACGTGGGGAAAGGGGCCATGTACCAAGTATCTTGTTACATGGATAAAATGGTTTCTGTCCTGAAGCAGCTGTGTAGTGGACAATTGTGACCTAATGTGACTAGTACTCTGATGGGGGAAATCATAAGTGCACAAGGCTTCCTGGAGGAGAAGACTGGATGAGCCTTGAAAGCTATGTAGGAGACTGGGTAAACGGTATGTCCTCCAGGCAGAGATTTGTTGCCATCGGAGGCATCTAGAAGTAGCCAGGAACAGCTGCAGGTGAGCAAGAGAGACCTGGGATGCAGGAGAGATGCACAGGGACGGTAGCTGGGGCCAGACTGGAAAAGACTTGGATGTCAGACCAATCAGACTAAGTCAGACTTGTTTTTACCTGCATTGGGAGAGAGCACAGTCAAACAAGTTTCACAATTTGGAACATGTAAAGGCCTTGGAGAGCAGGCAGAGGACTAATTAAGATAATTAAGATAAATTACAAAATAGGAACTATGAAAAAATCTATTAGTGGAATTATTTCCCCTATAAAATAGTCAAAGTGTTCACAAAGGTAATCAAGGAGAGGGTTAAGAGAGGGAACACAGTAACAATATTGTTTTACTAATTGTTATCTTAGTAACCTGAAAGGGAGCTTTTAAAAGTGTCCGATTAAGCAATTGACTTACATAATAATTTTTGGATGTAAAAACTAGAGACAATTAAGCATATTGGATTATAGTTTTATGACCTTTCATCTTTTGCAAAATGCTTATCACCTGTTCAACATAACTTTACTGAACATGTACTATGTGTAAGATACAATAATCTTTCTGTACTATTGGGTGATATTAATGTCATTGTATAGATGAAGAAACAGGCTCAGAAAGGTTAATTTTTCCAAGATCACAAAGCTGATAAATGTCAGCGTTACCAACTGCAACTCTTACCCTCCTACCCTAAGCCTTCAGTAGACTTTTTCACCTTTTGATTCATCAGGACTAGCTCTGTTTTTGGCTTTCTTCCCTTTACCATTGCTATTAGTGGCTTTTTAAAAAATTTTATTTATTTATTAGAGAGAAAGAGAGAGCATGTGAGAAAGAGCAAGAGAGAGAGAGCAAGAGCAGACTCCCTGCTGAGCAGGGAGCCCAATGCTGGGCTCAATCCCAGCACCCCGGGATCATGACCTGAGCTGAAGGCAGATGCTTAACTGACTGAGCCACCCAGGCACCCCTCTATCAGTGACTTTAAAGTAGAAAGCTAAAGTAGTGGTTTTTAGGTTGACATATTACACAAAGCTGGAATGGATACATTAGTCGTTCCTTGCAGAATCCTGAGTCAAAGAGAATCTGAGTGAGCTTGATTGACAGGCAGAAACTAACAAAATGAGAATTTCACATGGATGAGTCAGTTCCTCAAATATAGAAGGATTGGGACTTGGAAATAGGTCATTTTCAGAAGAATTTGAGTGTCCTTAACTCAGTCAATGCCAGTGGTGTTGGGATCCAGGGCCCACTGGCTGGCAGACATGTCCTGTGGGGGGAAATCAGAAAGTTAACTCATTTTTAACAAGACATTTTGGGCCTAGAAAGGAGAACCCTAAGGGGGATATTATTCATCTTAAATGTTTCAAGACCGACTTTGTATAGGAAGGTATTGAAGTTTATTTGTGTCACTGACGGAGGAAAACTGATGTTAGAGAAAGGGCTTTGATGGGTCTTATTCAGCTCAGTCCAAGTGAAAATCTCCTCGAAGTTAAACCCTCCAGCCGTGGACCAAATGACTTGCCAAGCTGGTGAATCTCTGTCCCCAGAAGTGTTCCTGCAGAAGCAGGCTGGCTACCTGGAAAGGATGTTTTCAGTGATTCCCGCTCTAGATGGGAACTTGGATTCTCCAACTTCCTTCTGTGGTCCCATCACAACATCTCATACCGCCTATGTCCCTGTATGTATGTCATCTGTTGATTGTTCGCTGGTGTAATTGAGGGGAGGAAGATTTCTGAAACTTTTCTAGTGTCGCTCTAATGTTAGTTATCCTTTGATCTTAAGGAAAGAGTGAAATTCATGAAACGCTGAGTCAATACCTCTTTTCTGACAGCTTAATGCTTTCTCCATTACTGTCCTTGTTTTTGGTTTTTGGCCTCTGAGATTGCCGTTCCACAGTCTTATTCCATCAGGCAGTCCTCACTCTGGTCAAGAAGCAAGTAAAAATAAGAGTCAGCATCCAGGAAATGAGGAAATTGCTTTGCTAAACTTTAGCTGTGATTGTCAAGGGTAAAGGAGTAGTGTTGGAGCAGAGCAGGGAGGTGTTTTTTCTCTAGTTTCTCCTAAACTGGCACATGTAATATGCATTAATTCTAAGGTCTAATGATGAACTTGGATCTCCTGTACTAAATATGTTACCTAATGAGCTGGATATTGAAGTCCATGCCTATATCCATGGCTAAAATTGCCTTTGAATTTTAGCAGGAATGGCATAAGAGTCTGAGGAATAAATCTTCCCATGTATTTTTTAGAAATAAACCTGCTTTTTAATTTTGACAGCTGAACTTTTTTTGTAGGCTAAGCACAGACCAAGTACTTAATGAATCTGACCCAGGGTTATTACTGAAAACCTGACCACCATTCCACGTTCTAATTTGTCTTCAAAAATTAAAACCTTCAGGATCAATTATTGACATGCCAGTTGAACCTTAATATTAAAGAACATTGTATACTTTTTAATCCTCACCTCTTAAACCAAGGAGATGTTTTAAAGTCCCTTTTCACTTTGACACCTAAAAATGAACATTATTAATTGTTGGACCCACACGGTTTACTCAAGTAGGAGACAGTGTCAGCTGCATTAGAGAGGAGTGTTGGTGGATAAATGGCTAGACAAAGTTCAGCACTAATGTCATCATGTTTGATTTGGAGGGGCAAGGACAATTATATTATCAAAATGTTACTTCCTTGATGGTACTGGAAAAAAGAGGTTAACAACTACTAAGAAATGTGAATTGTGGCATTTTTTTAAAATCAATTTTATAGTTCAGTGAATTTTGGTAATTATGTTCACCCGTGTCACCACTACAATCAAGATCTGGCATTTCCAATGCTCCAGAAAGTTCTTTTGTGCCCCTATACTGTCCATCAGCCACTCTCCACCCCCATCCTGGGCTCTGGTTCCAGGCAACCATTGTCTGCTTTCCATCCCTATGGATGTGTTTTTATGGTGTATTTTTTAACATCTTAGGAGGTTTTCAATGGTAGATCTTTCTATGTAAAAATAAAGGAGTTGATAAAGGAGTTTCATATCTCTTTGTCTTTTGAATAAAGTGAGGGAATTCGTCACTTAGTTATAGTCATTTCCTTAATTTAGATAGCAAAAAAACATAATCATTGAATGGTTCCAGTGTAGTTAGCTACCAGTCTAGACCTTTTTATTGTAAAACTGAAACTATAGTCTCTGTAAGCTGACAAACTATTTCTATGATACATTGTATTATAAACTATACCTGTGGAGGACTGACAGTACCCTACAACCAGCAGATGCCACAGAATTAATATACCAGCCTGGTGAAATTTTAGATACATTTCTCATTTGTGATTATGTTTTAGATTACTTTCTCTTGGATGCCTGCATTTGTTCATTATATATGAGATTTACAGGCCCATAGTTCTCAAGCAATATGCTACTACACACACCACTGTTCCTCAAATCCCTCATGGGTATTCCACCAATCATAATGAATGGGCAACATTTATTATTTCTATGCTTGAGTATAAAGTGTTTTATTACAATGGCTGTCAGACTCAACCAACTGAGTCCTGTGGCATGGTCATTTACCTTGCTGAAAGACAAGAGAAAGTGATCAGGACGGTAATAAAAGAGCCCATGTTTACTGGAATGAGGTTTGACTTTTCATCTTGAGTCCATGAGAGGAGATTCTATTCAAAGAGCAAGGTTGAGTAGAAGAAAGAGCAAGTGAGCCATGTGTGATAACCATGCATACTGTCAGCGCAGTGATGGTCCACATCAATGATTTAAGGCTTTCAAATGTCCAGTCACGTTTTTTAGTATTCAAAAGTTCTTCCATGAACAAAAGTATATGGTAATTTTTCATATAGGGAAATTCATGAATGCTGTCAAGATTATAGGTTTTGTGGTGGTAATTTCATTGGCATATTCTTAAGATATGACTCTCATGTTTCATCCTTCTACTGGGGTCAATGTTGTATGGAAGAGAGATCTGAATAAGTGAATTTGACCTCACTTTTTAAGAATTACTAGTTTCAACTATCATACCTTTTGATCCTCTAATTGCAGTTTGGAATTTGTCCTTAAAGCATTTAAAAGAGGGAAATGAACTTGATGAATGCAGATCTCGAAGTGTTGTATGCTATAGTGCAAGAGTGAAAAAAACCCCAAATGTCCCCCTTTATGGGAACATTGCCCTGATGAAATATGAACTACATGGAAATTAAAAATGGTAAGTATAGACCATAAAATGCTTATGGAACAATGTTAAGAGAAACCAGAAAAATAGAAGCATGATGATTCACTATGATTATAGTTTCATAAAAGTAAGTTGGATTGATGGGATTATGGGTGCCTTCCTTTAGAGTTTTCTTAATATTGCTCATGTACTAAGTGCTGCATTAAAATACCATGTAGGTCTACTGCTCTTGAAAACATAGTTTGAACTGAACTTTACTGAATAAACACATGCAGTTAACTTTCCTAATTTGTGTTAGCATGTTTGATTGCCCCCTTGCCTTCCATTCTTCATCTGAAGTTAGAAGGAAGTTGTATATGGCAGAAGCAGAAATATGGTCATATTCACATAGAAATTCTATAATGAATAGATTGGGTTCATACTTAAAACTTTAAAACAGTAGTACCGGTAAGTCTGTGGAACAGCTATAAAAGAAAATTGTTGTAGACATTTATTTCTATAGAAACTTTCTCTCCAGCTGTACAGGACTTCCACCAAGGTAGAGCTGAACTTGGTTTTTCATTGGTGGCTTCAGTGGTTGGGACGTGCTCTTTAACAATCTAAGAGAGCTCATTGAGTATCTGGTTTCTGAACCTCATTCACTTGAGTAGGCCCAATCTCTGTTTTCCTTGCTATAACCAAATTTCTCAGGAAGGTGAGCAAAGCACAGAAGAGGCGGCAGTGGCACATGGCATCTTGTGGCTTTGGGAGCCATGGAATGGTGAGTTGCATAGGTCCCCGGAGGACATTCCTCCAGTGGTTCATTTCACTGCAGGCTTCTGTTTGTAAATTTTCTTAAAGACCCCTTGATTTGATATATTTATTCAATCTTTAGTTGTAGTCTTCTGGGGACATACTTCAGAATAGCCCTTTTCTTTTCTATCAAGCAATGTTCAACCACCAGTTTCCTTCTGCTTCTCAGGAATGTTAGAAAACTCAACACTTGGTGAGAAAGCAAAGATTAAAGTGATGGTGTGTTGTAATGAAAATACTCTTTCATACAAGGAGCCACAAGTTATTAACAGTTTCTGATGGGTCTCTGGTTCATTAGAGGTGATTTATGTGTCATCTAAAACATAACCCATTTTTCAAAACCAGCAGGAAAAATTAAAATATAGATGATGTATAAAATTTTTAAAAAATACTATTTTCTTCCCAATCATATTACTACCTTATTTTTCTTCAATCTAGAAGGTCTGTCTCATGAGCCTGCCTGACTAGGCCCTTTCTATGTTTCATGCCTCTGTAATTTATACACTTATGCCTAGTTAACTTCTCCCAGTATTTTGTTTTGACAATGGCCAGGAAATTTGTGATGATCCAGAACTAAGGTAAAAGCAAGATGATGTTTACGTACAAGATGAAATGCTATTGTTATTTTATCAACCACCTGGTTTTACTGATGGATAGAAATGAATGGGAAGGACCTATGTAGAATGAATTTGGATTTTACTGAACCCAGGAAATTTTAAGTTCAGAGTTATTGAGTATTTTTCTTTTCAGCAGCAAGGGCTGTTCACAGACATGGGGAGAAAAACTGGCTTCCCAGGGAAAGTTTAAGTTAGAGCAGGAATACACAGAATAGATTTTTTGCCTCACATGCATTAAAGTTGGTGTATTTAGAACTGTTCAGTATTTTAAAAAGTAATAGGCTTGTCAGTTGCCATAGGACCAAAAATGTCATCTCCAAGTATCACTGAACTCTACAGGTGTAATTATAATGTCATCACTAGGGGCCCAATTTCGTAATGCATCTGGGCCCCCAAAGGAAATTTCGTATGACTGCAATATTTATCAGATTGAGTCTCAATTTGATGCTTTCTACAGAGTGTGTTTTATCAGTGTATATGTCTGACATTTATTTGCTATTGTCTCTTTGCTAGTACGTAGACACCAATTTTAGTCTCTTCCTACCCCCCTCCCCCAAGAGTGGCAAATAGAAAGGAAGTTCCTAAGGCTTCCTTTACTCCTGTGTCCAGTGAGCCCACCTACCAAAGTTAGCTTTTCAGTGGTGTTTCATCGACAGTCCAGGGGGCTGGACCGAAGGAGACATAGTCCCCTCAGATGTTGAAAAGAACAAACAGGGCCAGTACTCCTTGTTTCCTTCTTGCCCGGCATGCCTCCCACTCTCCCTCTTGCTGAGCAGAACCACCTGCATGATTCCGTTCAACACCACATGCCTAGGCTAGCATCTGGCCTGGGCCTGTGAGTGCCCCTAGCCTGTCTCCTGTCTTCTATGCACTGCAGTGACCTTGGAAGGGGATGATTACCATTGTCTGCTCTGGAAGAGCATTTTTCTCAGGTGGCCTCATGCAGCTAGTGAAAAGGAAGGGTCGAATCACATATATTTAAATGTGTGCCTAGCCGTGCAGCTGTTTCTCGCTATTGTGTTCTGTTGATCTTTTCCTCCTACTTAAGGAGTTGTTGAAATACATTTCAGGAAGAGGCTTCCAAGCTTTTCCTCTATGCTCAGAGTGGATAACTGACTCCAGAATGATGACGTTGGCCTGCAGAAATCCAGGCTGTCTCTTAGTGTCTTGTCTTTTGATCAGGGAAACTTACACTTCAGTGGCTAACAGAGTGATGGCTTTCCATGGTGTATACGTCCAGGGGGCACCCCTCTCATGGAGAGTGCCATAATAGTTGACTCAGGAGCGGGTAAGTAAAGGATTTGGCCTTTTGTGTAAATGCGCCCTGCTTTGGCAAGGCGAGTGCTAGGGGTGGCTGTGGGAATGGGTATCCAACCGCCACCAGACTCATGGTGCCCTGTCCTTGCAGGGAGACCTCTGATACCAAGGCATCTGCCTCTGGTGCTCCACAGATCTCCTAAAACAAATCTTAACCCACTGATCCTTCCATCCGTGTGCATCTGACCTCACCGTTCTGTGTCTAGATGAGTCTCCTTGAACATTCCTCTAGTCCTTCTTTTCCAGGGACCACTCCTTGGTTTAAACAAAGTCCCTGAGAATTTCACCTCTGAGTACTCTATATAGGTTTATGTGTAGTTCTAAACAGTTTTATAAATAGCAACTCTCTCTGTGTACCATAAGTAGGTGAATAGGTGGGTAGGTAGATAGATGGGAATCAAGTAACCTGTTTTTGCTTGAGCCTGTTTCTTAGGTACCTGAAACCAATGTTCAGGACCAGAAACTTGATGGATACTTTTAAGTGGATTGAATGATAGCACCACCATTTAGCTGCCCACCTAATTCTGACTCAGAGTTCACATGTATTAAAAAATTGCCATATATCGATAACACTCATTCACTCATTCATTCATTCATTCATTCATTTGTTCATTCATTCAAAATATTTAATGAGTGCCATATGTGCCCTGAACAAGAGAGTAAGGCATGGGCCTAGGCCTCATGGAGCTATAGGCTAATGGGGGAGACAGGTAGAGAAATAATTACAGTCCCATTAGGTAAGTGCTATAATGGGGGCAGGCTTATTTATAAACCACGAAAGATCAAGTCCAGCAAGGGAATTAAGGGTTTACTAAAGCCAGGCTCCTAAATATCAGTAGACCCAGGCATGGCCTCTATTGCCTCAGTTTAGATTGACATGTAGAAATCTGGAAACAACTATGCTGATTTAGGAAGCAGTGGAGGATTTGTAAATAAAGTCCATGGCTCTCTGTGATTTTCCGATTTTTGAGTGGTAGTCTTTCTCAGTGGAGACATCTATCTGAAGTAGATGAATGCTGACTCTTTTGACTTCTCAGTAAGCTCAGTCTTTTCTTTTTTAGCCTAGAAACAATAACAAATACAGCATTTGGTACAGAACAGTTTCATCTTCAGAAGAAATAAAATTACAAATGAAATACCTTTCATGCTTATGTAACTTGACCATTCTTAATACCTTAAACTGTTCAGTAAGTTCAATATGGAAATATGGAAAAGAAACACATGGGAAATAATCCTGGAATATCAAATATACAGATTTTGATTGAAACATGTTCTCAGGACAGGTATGGAGAGGATGGGAGTTTAGGGGAAATCAGAGGGAGCTTTGTCTTGGGCCTGCTCCCTTCTGGGAGGAATGAGACCAGACTTTGTCTTACCACATATAGGTGCTCTGTGGGCAATTCACGTGAAGGCACTTTGTGAACTGTAAAGTGTTTGACCAAGGTAAGGCAGGATTATTATTACAATTTTTAAAAGTTGCCTTATCGCTTTAGAAAAGTTAATGTGCCTCAAGAGAGTAACTCAAGCAATTAAAAAAAAAGTCTAGTTTCTATAATATCTCTTCCTTGATTATGCAAGGAATCCTCTGAAAGCAATGATGGGGTGATTTTAAGAGTTCTGAAATTTTGAGCCATTTGAAATAGAGTACTATTCCTGTTAGAGTATTTTCCTGGTTTAGCAAACCATAAATACATCCACAGGATTTTTATTTAGTCATGACCTGAAATTATAAAGTTGTTTCTGATGAAAATTAAAAAACAAAACAAAACACTGTGCTCTAGTAAGGATTCTCAAAATTTGGGGAGTCTAGTCATTTATGAGTCTTATGTTGTCCAAGAAGCATCACCTTTGTGGTGACGGTGGATAAGGCATAAATTTTCCAGAATGATAATTGTGAGGGAAACAAATGTGAATGAGAATGACTCTAGCATTTCAAAATTACCTCCCAAATCATCCAAGCTTGGGATCTTTTACCTGAAGATTATATGTGTAAATGCATTTATTCACTAACTTATACATACAAAATATAAGCCTGTAAGAAAGCATCCAATTGAAATCTCCCATTTCACAGATAGTAAAACTGAGGCTCAGAGGAATAAATTATTAACCTCAAATCATTCAACTAGTTAGTGGCAGAATCAGAACCTGAATTCAGATCTCTTGACTTCTAGTGGAGTGGTTTTCCTACCATTTAACACACAGAGGTTCAAGAACTTTTACAAAAAGTGACACTGAAGTCTACTACATACTCGGTCTACTGCATACTCAGGGTGCCTGGGTAACTCATCGGTTAAGCATCTGACTCTTGGTTTTAGCTCTGGTCATGGTCTCAGGGTTGTGAGATGGATCCCTGTGTTAGCTCTGGGCTGGGTGTGGAACCTGCTTAAAATTCTCTCCCTCTCCCCTGCCCCTCAAATGCGCGCGCGCTCTCTCTCTCAAAACGAACAAACAAGCAAACAAACAAACAACTACATATTCTCTGTTCTGTATTTTGTCTTGGGTGATATTAAGATCGCGTCTTTTTTTTTTCCTTAAAATTCCATAATATTTAAATATCTGTGTTGGAGTTGATGCAGGGCACATAGAAAAATGTCTTAGTTGCCAAGCCCAAGTAAGAGAACTTGAGAGTCTCTTTGGGTTCCTCATTTGAGCATGAGCGTGAAAATCAATTCAGAAAGTTAGGAAATGAGAATGGGGAGCCAGATGACTATGTTATTTTGTTTTTTGAAGATAGCTAACTGCAGAATCTATTTCAACATACTATATTTATTGTCCATATCTTGCAGCATCCCCAAAGCCCATTCTTCTCAAAGGTGTTGAGTCTCTGAAGGTTCAGAATTGATCAGCCGTGAAACTGTGACCTAATGTAAACTTGCTAAGAAATAGTATAATAATATCCTTGCCCTGAGGGTAAAACACTCAACTCTAGATTTTCTCTTTTATCCTCACTCAGACTACAATCATATCTCTTTGTTACTATTTCCTCTTTGCATTACGGTGCAATTGACGTTGATAAATAGCTTGGAGAAACTGAATTCAAAAAGAAAAAAAAAAGCTCTTGTACTTTTGGCTCAAAAATGATGTGTTGTAGAAAGCCCTCTCGCTGGCCTCTCCATTATTTTTTTTTTCTTGGGCTGCAGCTGCTGACAGCAGACACACTGAGCTATAATTTGGCCACATTTGGCTCTTGTAAATTGTGATAAACAGTGAGCCCATAATATTTATTTTAAAGATTCATTCAGTGAAGGTAAGCATTCTTGACTTGTGTATACGTGCAAGTAAATGGAAAGCTGCAGATGCAAAGATCAGCTCTTGATTTCATGCCACACAATTAATATGGCTGCTTGATGCTCTATTCTTCACAGGTGCAGGGGTGTTGGAACCCTTTGAAGAAGTGTGTAGCTAATAGCCCGTATATAATTCAGAAGAAAAAGTCTTCAATGGAAGATCCCCGGGGGATAAATGGACAGTCTGTAAGTAAAGAGAATGTCAATCCTAAGGAAAGAGTTACTACTCTTAAAATCGTAATTACTATTTTTGTTGTAACCTGAGTGTCTGGAAATTCCTCAAAAGCTCTGTACCAATTTTTAATGATTTTAGAAGTTATGAATTAAGTAGCATAGTATTTAATCAGCTTAACCTAATTTATTATCTGTCTTAGAGATATCGGTTATCAAAAGTAGCGTTCTAGAAGAAAAATACCAACCTTTAGTATGACTTAATTACACCAGTGTGAGTAATGTAGTTTTAAGGCTTACATTTTCCTTTGCCTCTGGGAAGACATAAATTTGTCTTATAAAATTTGAAATTAATGTCTAAGTTTTGGGTTGCCTTGTGTGTATTTGTTTTAGGAATACGTGTGTGTGTGCATCTCTCAAATGTGTGTTCAGTGTTAATTTCCCAGTTTGATAAACTCTTGAATGCACTTTAAGTTAAGGAGAACCTTAGGTCTCTTTGGTTTTCTTTTGTTTATCTGGTGAGCAGAAGAGAAAGGATTCAGAAATTTTCCTCAGGTTCATATCAGGAAGAAAGCAAGCAAGCTTCCTTTGGGTCATCAACAAATATTCCCATCTAGAGGAAACCTTATGAATAACTTTTGAAGTATTGAATAAGGCAGTGGATATTCATTTTCCAAGAGCATGCATCAGTAAGTTAAAATTGTTATGGAAAATGTCCATAGCAATGTTTGGGGAGGCGTTCATGACTTTGTCTTTTAGGTTCTCTGATCAGATATGATGCTTTTAGACCTGCGGTTTCATACCTCAGCTCTGTCCACGGTAGAATTATTACAAACCTGAAGTGTGATCTTTAGTAATGCAGTTGTGGTTCCTGTAAATGTGTGTTTTACAAGACCTGTTGGCGTTATGCAGTAAGCACTAACTGCTAATGGATAAGGATTTTAATAACAAAGGGTCAAGTGCCATCAGAGTACTTCTGTAGTCACACTGTATGCAATTACAGGGTGTGTTTTGATGGATCTCCTCAGTCATCTTGTGAGGTAATTCACATGAGCACTTCAAGATCATTCCATAAGGTGTAGCTTTTAGCCTAAACAGGCAAAGGACCTTTAACCCATTTAATTTATTTGTTTGTTATTTTAAATTCCTGTAAGCGCCTCATGTGTTCAATTTTATTATTGTGTTAAAAATATTTTTGTAGTGCTTATGAAATAAATGAAAAATTTAACTCACTAGTAACTTCCTACTTATTGCCCTCTTTCATGTAACTTTTCTCTTTAGGTTGACATAAATTGATATGTTGGAGACTCACTAGGAAATTTAACAGTATCTACAAATAAATATGCTGATAGTATTTATTTTAATATCTTATCTTATATAAATTCTAATCCAAGAATTAAGATCTGAGATTAAAATTGAAAGAACAGATAAAGATTATAATGATTAAAGATGTTTTTTGTGGGGGGGCACGTGGGTGGCTCAGTCAGTTAAATGTCGGACTCTTGATTTCTGCTCAGATCATGTTCTTAGGGTCCTGAGATGAGCTCTGTCATGGACTCCAAACTCAGGATGGAGAGTCCCTCTCCTTCTGCCCCTTCCTTCTCTGCCCACACACACACACACTCTCTCTAATTAAAAATAATATATAAATAAATTTTTTTTGCATATCACAACAGTTATGTTTACAGGGCAATCTCATTACATATCTTTTTGAGGTGTTTTCCTTTTTGCTATGTTAGCATGAAACAGTTTTGTTCTTGAAAGCTATTTGACTAGCACGGAGGTAGCAAACCAGATGGGATGTGTCTCAAGGGCAAACCGCGTGGCACTGGAGAAGCATTTCCTAGCAATTTGGCTCCTGCCAATGGCTTGAGTCTTTTCAGAGACCCTGTGCAGAGGTGTGGGGTGGGCACCCCTCCAGGCCCACTTCCTCTCACTCTCAGCTTCGTGCATTTTCTCAGGAAGGTAGCTATCCTGGACAGGCTACAGAGGAGCACACAAGAGTTGTGTCTTTCCACAATGTCAGCTTTATTCAAATAAAGCCAAGTTAATCACAATTGTAAAGCAGGTTCAGGATCCCAAACTCCATGACATTTCACCATGTGATTAAACTTGGTTTCTTACACAGCACACAGAGCAGGACAGAAGACAAGCCACACAATAAACAAGATAACAGAGGGTGCAGAAACTGAAGGAACCAAACAGGAAGTCAGTCTCTGGGCACACAGCTGAGATAAAGCCTCAGTCTGATCTGGGTCAGCTCTTGGCTGCTTCTGATGTTCAAGCAATGAAGGGTCTAAGTTTTGTTCAGAGATCAATCAGACAGAGCCTTCTGCAGCAGCTGCCTATTTTAAGCAGTTGGACATAGAGGGGTCAGGTCTGAAGAGTCTGACAGTTTCCTACAAAAGTGCTTCCCTTTTGAATTGGTCTTGGGCCCCTGTAGACCTCCTCTGGTTGCTTGTTATCAGTTCTGGGGGCAGCTGATGCTGGTCCCAAGGAGATCTTCTAACCACAGTACCTTAACTGCTTGTGCCATTGCTTGACCCGGGCTTCTGCTTGACGTGAGAGACTCCGTTTTGCTCCCTACAGTGGGGAACAGACTGAAGATGGGAAGTGGACCTAGAACATAGCTGAAAACATTCATGTAACCCAGGAAAGGAAAAGGATCAAAAGCAGACCAAGAGCAGTACCAAGAAGAGCTCACACTCCCAACATGAACTGAACTTCTCCTTGCTCAGCTTGTTCACCGTTCAAAGCTTTTTGTAGAACAAGTTTCAACAATCTCCAGAGCAACCACTAGAGCACATTGTACCCCTACTGCACCAGTGTCAACATTGTCAGCGTGCTGCCATTCTCATTCCGTCTTCTTTCATTCGCTGCCCATGCCACCACTGAGAGATTGCTATTCTTTTATAGCTTTTTAAAGATAAAATTTACATACACTGAAAGGCACAAATCTTAACTGTACAGCTTTGACAAATGAAAATACACACATAATCCATATCCTCCACAAAGTAGAACATTTCCATCTCCCCAGAAAGTTCTCACCTCAAATTTTCTCACTTGATACTTCCCTAGTACCCATCCCCCTCCCAAGTCAACTACCCTTCCAACAGTTTTCATCTTTGATCAGTTTTGCCTGTTCCAAAACATCATAAACATCATGTATATCATATACATCAAAGCATGTTTACTTTTGTTTGTTCCTTCTTTCATTTAGCATTAGGCTTCTGAAGAGTAGTCAGTGTCATTGTATGTACTAGAATTTTTTTTTCCTAAGTAGTATTTCATGATACACATTCTTTTTTACAACATTAAATATATTCTATGGATTTCTCTGGGAACCTCAATTTCTGCATTTATAACATGAAGAGACAGAACTCCATTTAACCTAGTGTCCTTTTCAGCTTTATTTTTGTAACTCTTACTTTCTTCTCTTTTATAGGCCTTTGCTCACAGTATTACCTCTGCAAATGGCCCATTCTGGATTGTGCATCTTCTGATAAGACTTCATACTTGTTTCCCTAAGCATGTTTCTGGTAGGAGTAGGAGCTTTAGTTCTCTCAGCAGAGAAATGGTAATTTTTCTTTCTTTTTTTTTTTTTTTTTAAAGAAAAAGCTTCTTGGGGCGCCTGGATGGCTCAGTGGGTTAAGCCTCTGCCTTCAGCTCAGGTCATGATCTCAGGGTCCTGGGATGGAACCCCATGTTGGGGGGGGGTCTCTGTTCAGCAGGGAGCCTGCTTCCCCCTCTCTCTCTGCCTAGGCACCTTTCTGCCTACTTGTGATCTCTCTCTCTCTGTCAAATAAATAAATAAATACAATCTTAAAAAAAAAAAAAAGAAAAGAAAAAGCTTCTTGAGAGGTATCACACACAACACCAGTTTTTAAAACTTATCTGTAATGCTCACCATGTGTAGTCATCAGCATAATACTATGAATCTCTATTGCCTTTGTAAACAATGATTCTTTCTCAGGTCTTAGTGGTTCTTTCTCTACTCCAAGATATAAAGATATGAGACTAGGTGGGAGAAGAGACAGCAGAGCCTCTTCATCCCTTCTCTGAAACCTGGACATCTGGGCTGGGCAGGAAGCTAACGAGAGGGCCACCAGTGTCCTTTTAGCTCCTTGACAGCTGTGATCCCAGAGGGTCTCTGTGTGTGAGAAGCTGAAAAGAAATCCCAAGGCCTTCAGTGGGCAGTGAAGAGGGAATCTCATCTTGGTGCTGCTATGCAATGTGAGATTTGAAGCTAAGTTCTGAGGTGGCCCATGACTCTTTGAGGGAGGGAAAATGTTCAACTTCAACTTTAGAGTTGATCAGAAAGTATAATGTTCCTATAACTTAGCCTCTTGACCCTTGAGGTGCTTTGGAAATGAATCTATCATGTGACAAGGGACTATGGGAAGAAGTCCAGGAACTTCTCATTTTGAACCTAAGTAGACATGGCACTGGGCAAAAGTGTTGCTTTGTAAGTTCCACCTTTCTTATTCTGGAATGTTCTGTGTGTGTGCTTTCCACATTTTGAAAGAAGTAGCTCGTGTGATTTTCTAAGTTTTGTCCACTCTTTAGTTTGCCTCATGAGGACAGAAAGGAGAGGAGGCGGTTTATGGGGCTTTCCATCATAATTCTGGCCACTCCTCCCCCACCTCTTGAGGAGACCCGTTCAGGGACCACAGCTCCATTGTGTCTCAATAGAACCAAGATTGGCCCTCTCAGAGGTAAATACCTCTGAAACACAAACATCAAAGAGCCAAACAATGGTTGTATCTTTCAATTTCTTTAGTGTGGATTAATGTGGATTTTTGGAAGGAAATCATGTCAAAAAAAGCATCTGCTAGCTCTTCGGGGGACAAAAGTGAATCAAAAAAATACATCACTGTGTTTTTCTTATGAAGCTGTAAGGCTAGCAGTTAAAAACCCACCATGTAATCACCTGATCTTTGTATCTGAATTAGACAGACAGCCTGGTACCTTGAAAACCACATTTTAGATTCGGAGTCAGAAGACCTGGTTTTAACTCTGACTGGTTGTATGACCTGGGGCAGATTTCCTAGTATCTGTCCCTTCAACAATAAAACAGAGATGATAATTTTTACCTTGTTCTATCTAAAATTGCAATTTTGAGGTAAGTGGGATCATGTATGTTAAAGTTCTTTGAAAACTGAAAAGTACAATGTTACTCTAATGCACTTTTATTGGAAATACCTCTAGAAATGTGTGGTCATGGATAACAAATTATCTGGCCACCTGCAAGTTTTCAATAAAATTTTAAAAATGCAACCATCATACCAGTGCCAATTATAAGCACTAACACTACATACGTTTGTTCATGGTGTTGTCAGCTGTGGGGGGAATCAGGTCTCCCAAGACTCTTCTAGAGAAAAATTTTTTAATAAATACTGGATTGTTAACTCGCTTATATTACAAAAATTTCAAATGATGGTACTCTAAAGCTTTTTGGAATAACAATTATTTAAGTCTCCGTTGTATCCTTGTAACTATACTTATGTCTTAAATTATGGTACATTTGAAACGCTAACTCCAGCTTTTGCTGAGATGCTGGATTTTGCAAGAAAACCATTAAATAAAATATGTATGGATGTTATTCCTGTACTTGAAGATTCTCAAAATGAAAAGTGACTTTTAACCAAAATGGAAAAATGAAATGTTTAGCTTATTAAGAGAGAGGCACACTGTTTAGCAGAAGTTACTAGAAGTAGTTATCCAATACATGTGTAAGCCATGTTAACTGGGAAATTGTAAATGAAATCAGGATTTCATTTATGCAGCTTCACCATGAATGAGAGGTTTTATATCCATGAAATTTTTAAGTAACTTAAATTAAAAAATATAGAATTCACTGGTTTTCAATTTCTTTTCCTTAAAAACATATTTGTTATTTGTTTCTTCAGGTTTCTGTAACAAACTACCATAAAGTAGGGGCATAAAACAACAGAAATACATTGTCTTATACTTCCGGAGGCTAGATGTACAAAATCAAGGTGTTGGCAGGGCTCCCTCGGAAACCCAGAAAGGACTTCATCCTTGCTTCTCCGGAGCTTCTGGAGGTCTGCTAACAATCCTTGTCATTCCTTGGCTTGTAGCTGCAGCATTTTGACCTCTGCCACATGGTCACATGGCATTCACCCCTTTTATGTCTGTGTCTCTTCTTCTCTTTTTATAAGGACAACAGTTACATTGGATTAGAGCCCAACCTAATGACTTCATCTTAACTTGGTATTTGTGAAGACCCTATTTCCAAATAAGGTCACATTCACAGACACTGGGAATTAGGACTTTAACAGACTTTTTTGGGGGGTGGGGTGGGATACAAGTCAACATATAACAAAGTCCAATAAAAATGTGAGACCTAAAATAAAACCTTATCTTTGCCTACCTATCCTGCCTCGAATCTGAATAACTCTGGTTTATTTGGTCTAAAGTGGTATCGTCACCATGAGCTGGCTTAAGCAAATAAAAGGGAAATCTGAAAGAAAGGAAGAACCAGGAAATCTAGGCAGTTTTCTTTCTGTTTCTCTCCACACGTTTTCTTCAGTCCTGTCTCTTTTTATGGGCTGTCTTCGTCGGCTCCCCTTGTACATTCTTTGGCTTATTGGGCCATCTGCCATGCAGAAAGGGGGCTCTGATTGGTACTGCCTGGGTTTTGATTCTGTAGCGGGTGGAGCAGGTAGCTGCAGCAGAAACATGGAGATTCCCAGAGCAGGGGGCTGGGCAGACCACCCAACAGGTGCCTCTGTGCCCCTTCAAGAAAATTCCTCGTGGAGGCACCAGTTTGAAACCATAGGTCTAGTCCAGCCTCAACATCTTATAGATGGAGAGATATACCCATGATGTGCCATCACCTACATTCTAATCATTTTGATGGAAATATCTTATTAGGAATAATTCTTTCCTGATGACTTAAGGTTCCTTTTACAGCTATCAGCTATAAGCTGCGTCCCTAATATCCTTGTTTTTCTTTCCTACCTTGACCCGTCTGTGAACAGTGATGCTTAGCCTTTTCAGTTGTGGAGCCTAGAGCTGGGGCAGAACTGGTTGGGATGAGTGCACAGTAAATAAATACTGACTTCCGAGTTAAACAAGGAAACCCTGATGGGGAATCAGCATACCTGGTTTTGCATCACAGCTCAAATATTGGGCCTTGGGAAAGTTATCTCAATTCTTCTTAGCCTCAGTTTTGTTTTTATAATAGAGATAATAAGATCTATATTGCTGGGTGTCTGTGATGAGGAAATAAGTTTGTGTGTGCCAAGGCACTGTGTAAACTGTAAAACAATATATACAGCCTCCAGTGCCAAGCCCTGTGGGGCATCTTTCCCAAAGCACAGGACATTTTGAGTCAGATATGTCTGCTTCAGTCTTTGCTCCTTCCTTGGGCAAATTTTTAACCCTCTCTCAGCCTCAGTGCTTCCTCATTTGTAAAGTGGGGATAGTAATACCTTCCTTGCATGGCTGTGTGGTTCAAAATAACGTATGAAAGACATCTAGTGACTAAGATCAGTTTCTGGAGTCTGACTCCTGGGGTTCCGGTTTGAGCTGCGGTTCTCAAAGGCTGCATGACACCGAATATGTCTGCTTGGCCTCCATGGGCCATTTTCTTGGTCTGTAAATGGGGATGAAAGTCATAACTTACATCACAGTGTTGGTGTGAAGACTGAATGAGAGTATTTCCCTAAGAATGCGATTGACAGTGTTTTCTGTTGTTACTAACATTATCTCCAACGTGCCAGGGACAGGTAGGGTAAGCTCTTAAAAAACTTGAGTTGTTATTTAATTAAAATAGATTTGATTGGGGAGTATGAGGTACTACCTCTTAATTCAATTGTAACGGACGCACATTCACAGGGTAAAGATGAGGTGATGACTCAGGATGTCAGATTCATGCTGGAAGGAATTCGGCTCATTTTCCCCTTTGCACAGGCAAGGCTAGTGTGGGCACATTAAAGAGTCCAGGTTGGAATGTGTTCTGAGCAGTTTGGAAGAGACTGGCCATTAGTGTTCAAATTGGGCACCAGGTTTTATTACCAGCTGGGTATTTTAGGTGAAGAATAAAACCTAGACAGGAAAATTGCTCCAGAGCCAGGACAGTGACTTGTTTATATTTCTAGGGCCAAACTCAAGGTCAAGCCCTTTATATGCACTCAGTAAATGTTTGTTTATTCGAGTTGGCTGGTGGCTCGGGTCCTGGTATAGCTCACTTGGTCCATATATACCAAATAGATGGAGTGTGACAGGGATGAAAATTGCTTGTGGCTGATGCTGGAAAGAAAGGAGAGAGGAGCTCTAACCATTCAGACTCACTGCCTCGGGTCTGTCTCTGCACGCTTAATAACTTGGGGTCAGATCCAGATGTATATGAGAATTAGCAATGATGCTATGTGCATCACTCTTTCTGAGTAAAAAGCACAGATTTTGGGACTTTTTTTTGGAGGTAGGATGGGCAGCTTAAATACTTAAAAGAGACAAAGAAAACCTCCTAGTTTACATCTCTGTAAACAACACCCGAAGTGTGGGCTGGAGTAAGAAAGCCTTTTCGATATAGCAATAATATAATAAACCTTCTTGTTTACAGAGAAAGTAAAAGACCAGACTGTAAGTATTTGGGGCTTTGCTGGTGAGAAGGTCTCCAGTCTACAGCTATGGCATGAAAGTTTGGGTGATAGGGAACCGAGCCAAAGGCTGCAGCTAATACCCGAAGAGAGACTGAGGCTCCCTGCCTTGGTTCTCTTGTCAGCACGTGCAGGGGAGCCTACAATTGCCCCTCTATCCTCTTTCAGGGTTTCTCATTTTGCCCTTCTCAGGCTAGCTCTGTCATCTTGGATGTGACTTCCTTCCTCCCGCTGGCCTCCTCATTCTCATTTATAAAATGAGGGATTGAGGAGATCTCTTTTGGTTCTAACAAAAAATGATTCTCTTAGTGTTCGTAATGCACTGTATAATCAAAGTTAGGAAAGTTTAGGCATCACAGAATAAATACCTGTGCTAGTCGCCAAGGGATGGGCAGAAGGATCCATCACTTTTTGTGATCCCACTAAGTGCTCTGTTTGACGACCCCATTCCATAGTTCCAGGTTTGAACCCTACTGTGATGTGTCTTCCCATTTCTAGGGCCTCCTGTTTTTCTCTTTTGCAACTTTCTTCATCCCTCAGTCAATGAATACTGTTATTTGTGGAACCCATAATACATCTTTATTCCGGCACTAATATCATGATAAGGGTTTTTCTCTGCCCACGTTGCTGTACATGTATAATTTTATTTTTATGTAATATCGTATACAAATGTTCCTATGATTATTTTTAAAAGGTGCTGGGAAGAACAATCAAGAAGCTCTTCTGCATCTTGTATCCCATTCCTGAATGTGTTTGCAGTGATTTTAAAATAAGTGCACAAATTCTTTGATACTCCTCCCTTTATGATATGGAGCCTTTTGATGATGAAACTCTTGAGAGGAGCACTTGGGTAGGGTCTGGACTTAGTGACTCACTTCTAATAAGCAGAAACAGGAGCAGAATTGGCATGCCACTATGGATACTTGGTCATAAAAGTCACTCTGGCTTCCTCCTTGCTTTCCCTTGAATCACTCACAGTAAGGAAAGCCACTTGCCATGTAGTGAGGACACTTGGGAAGCCTCGTGGAGAAGACCATGTGGCCAAGAACAAAAGCCTCCTTCTTTTCCCTCCATGTGATGGAGCTTTCTTGGAAGTAGATTCACCATCTTGATAGGTGATGCAGCCCCAGCGGATAACATCGGTGTATCCTCATGAGAGCCCCTGATATCCAGTAACACTTTGATAACCTGCTCCCAGATTTCTGACTTTCAAAAATTGTGTGAGATGACAAAGGTGTGTTATTTTGAGAGGCTAAGTACTGGGGTAATTTGTTACCCAGCAATAGATGACTAATACAGTGATCCCATCCACTTATTTTTACATTAAAATTATCTGTACTCCATATTTTTGGACAAAAGTGAAACTTGATCATTAATATAATTATATAAATAAATGTCATATTGATTATAGATAATATAGTTACATAAATATATATATAATTGTATAAATATAGCTAATATAACTTATTTTTCTGATTGTGTTTCATGTAGAATCAATCACAGGGTGTTTTTTTTCCCTTTTGTCTGTTGGGTACCTTTGGATGTCAATTTATTTATTTTTATCTACCCCCCCAACAGAACTTTTTCTTCTTGACACAATAAATGCTTCAAACTGCTAATTAGGGTATATTTTATATTGTGTTATATTGTCAACACATACTTATAAATCCGCTTGCCTTCTTGATGGTGAGCTGTTAGAGGCCAGAGAACCCTGGAGAGGAGTAGTCAGTCACCTGTCTCTTTGACAATCAGCCCTCTGTTTTGTACATTGTAGACACAAAAGATGTTTTGGTTGATTCAGTGAATGAATGAATAAGTATAATTGCCTGGAGCGAAGATTCTGTAAACAGAGAAATCTTCCCAAGTGCTGGTTGGGCAGCTTTTGCCCTCCATGTGGCTCCAGGGAACCAAGCACCTTTGGAAACAGACCAGAATCAAGCTCAGAGCCTTTCTTGCTCTGTCAGAATTCATGAAGGTAGAGAGACACCGAAAACAAACATGACTGCTGTGAAATGTCATCAACTGGACCTCCATTAATGGAAATTTCTGATAATTTAAGCAAAGGATGAAGCTAATTCTTGTGTGTGTCTTTTATGAAAATGGAATTATAAAAGAAAATGACACTATAGTTTTACCTATGTATATGAGTATAGAAAAATAGGTGGGCGAAAGAGGCTGACAATCATATACTAAACATTTCATGTGTTTTTGCAAATAAATCTTATTCATTTAAGAAATTTTCCAAAGTATTTTACTAGGTTAAACTAGATCAGTCAATGTTTATATTTCAAAGGAATTCTTGAAATCTCTGTAAGAGGGCTCCCAAATTCAAACTTAACATAAGTCAGGCTAATATTCCCTTATTTTTAGAATTTTGACTCACTTGACACGACGAACACATATACAGTTATCTCACATCAATACAGCAATAACTGAGTCTGTGCTCTTCCCAGTTTAAGTCATGAAATACCCATGAGGATACAGGAGTGAACATGGGCTTAGCAAGCAGCAGAAGCCTTAGTCCTGACTCAATTGCCCGCCTGGGTGTGTGCAAATCTGTGATCATCTCCACCAGGGTCTTTATCTCTTAAAACAGGGACAATAGTTCAGTCCTGTGGATCTCAAAATTGGTGTAGGGACCAAGAGGAGAACATGAATGCCTTTATTAAGCAAGACAGCAATATACATACACATGTGTTTACCAAGAGCACATCTTAAAAAACAGCCAATCCATGCTGCTTCTTCTAGATGGTATTCAAAAACAAATTTGTTTTTTTTTTTTTTTAAAGATTTTATTTATTCATTTGACACAGAGAGAGAGATTACAAGTAGGCAGAGAGGCAGGCAGAGAGAGAGGAGAGAGGAGGAAGCAGGATCCCTGCTGAGCAGAGAGCCCGATGTGGGCCTCGATCCCAGGACCCTGGGATTATGACCTGAGCCGAAGGCAGCGGCTTTAACCCACTGAGCCACCCAGGCGCCCTCAAAAACAAATTTGTATGTCCTTTTTTTTTTTTTTTTAACAATTTCCCTTCTCTTTGAAAGGGAAGCAAAAAAGGGAAAGTTTAAATTACTGATTTTATTTCATTTTTTTTAAATTTTGAAATGATGTGCGTAGTACAAGGAGATGCAAAGGGTAAGTAATTGTTATTGGGCTGTGCAAATGTTGAAATGGATGACTGTGCACTCACTAGTTCTTGTTTTTACTTAAATCATGTCTAAATTAATATTCCTTTTAGGGATCCCAGAATTTAAGGTAATTTGATATCTAGAAATTCTATAATTATTTTATTAACCAAAAATCATTTGGCAAGGTACATAGTACATGCTGATTTTGTTCTTTATTGAGGCTTTGTATTTCTTTCAAAGTATTTGGGTGTATTTCAAGAATGAAATTTTATGCTTCAAGTAACCAGCTATTAACCTTAACAGCAGTCGTGTTTTACAAGGATAAAAATAAATCCTAGGGTTTTTATAATCTAAAAATAGTATTCAAAAAGAAATGCTAGAGTATTTATTATTCAAACAATCTATTATTTAAAGGTCCATTTGTAATTTCCATTTACAAAAAGAAATAGGATTTTCTTGGCATAAGGAACAATGGCCAAATACACACTTATTTCTTTTACTGTCAGTGCTCACGTTGGTGATTTTTAGTCATCTGTCCATTCAAGTTTCTGTGAAACATTTAAAAAACATACATTTGCCTGGCTTCATCTGGTGGGCTGAGAGTGTAAACTTTAAAAATGGATTCAAAAATATCTTGTGTTTGGGTGTGTGAAATTATGTACCCTGAAAAAAAATGTTTATATTTGGTTAAGTATGCCTGCATTTAACCACTTGTATTCTCAAAATAGGAAACTACTGGTGGTGAAATGGAGCCCAACAACTTAAAATAATTTCATCCACAAAGCTGACTTTTATTAACATTCATTTGTTAAAACATTCATTTTAGTCACTAGAATGACTTATTTGCTAAGATTTCAAATTATTTGGGAAACAAAAATACTTAACAATTTACTGTGAATTAATGAAATTAGATCTATATTTTAACTTAACCAATTAGCATTTTATCTTGTCTTTTAAAAAAATTCTTATTTTTTTGTTTGCCCTAGGATAATTTTTTAAATACAGTCAGTGCTTTCTGTCAAAATCAATAAAACTCTTACTTACATTTTAAATTTAAACTGTGAGTCAGGCTGCCATCTTAAAACACTTGCCAACAAATATTTTCAAATGAACTGTGTGATCCATTTGCAGTATTGAATGAGGACAATAATTCACAGAACCATCAACAATGGCCACAGGAGAAATAATTACACTAATTCACACGAGTGTGCTATGAGATTGTATGGTGAACTTCTCAGTACTTGGAGCATTAAGAAAGTTGCATTAACTTCTTGGACAAAGGTGATCTACTGGAATTGTGACTGAAGTTAGTGGCTTTTACTTACACTGCCAATAAGAGTTGAATAGGTTTTGATATTCCTTTGGAAGACCAGGCCCCACAATCTTATGACGTTCTTACCAACCTTAAAAGTGAGGAAAGATAGGGTAATATAAAAGACATTTGTAAAAAAATAAAGTGTGTAATCCTATAATTTAATGAAAACTTATAAGATGATAAATATGTTTTACTAAAAAATGAAAAAAATATATTGCATATTAAATTGATCAAATTATTGTTCCAAGAGTCCCTTTATGTTGTTGCCAAAAAAGGTGTTTGCCCTGATAGCTAAATTCTCCATATTGTATATTTTTAAGTCATTAGACCAGTAATTGTTCTTAAATACTTCAAGTTACAGGAAAAGATAAAATGGGCTGATCTTCTTGGAGGTATAAGCTTTATGTCCCTGGAGATGTTCGGTGTCTGAATATCACAATTGAGAATAAATAACATTTATTAGGCACTTACTACAGAGGAGGGGCTGTTCTAAGCACTTTACGAATCTAGCTTTAGCTCATTACTCCTTGGTGATGGTCTGTTGTAGACTTGCATGGAAATAAGGTGGAATTGGATTACCTCTAAAGTCCCTTCCACTGCTGAGATTTAGTGAATCCATGATTTATTACTTAGTGCTTAATGAAAGAGAGGAAGCAAGGCTGTAAGGATCAAGGTGGTTTTTCCATATTCAAGGAAGCAAAATGCATAATGCTCTCTGTGTTCCTTTGGGGTTAGCATATAATTTTGAAGAAAACTTGCTATATTTTTCCAGAAAGGTTCACACAAAGCTCATACAGATTAAAAATACTTCTATTTCTTCCATTTTTTCAAGCCCTCTGTAAGCCACAAAATATAGTAATCAAGTCTCTTATTTCTTTATAATATCTAACAAAATTACTTATTGACCCATGGTTAAGTAATATAAGCTTTTACTTGTTATACCTTCCTTCATGGTAATAATCTGTTCCTTTTCTTTTTTTTTTTTTCCTTTCCCCTTTTCTTTTCTCTTATTCTCTCCTTTAACAGAAGTCCAGATCAATAGTTATAAATTTGATCTTAAAATGGGAAATGTAGCTAATTATTTGTTGAATAAGTAATAAGAACCTTTGAAAATATGTGGAGCCTTGAGAGAAAAGCTAAACAAGGGCTTGCTTGTGAAGTGTTAGAAAACACAAGGTAATTTATCTAATTTTTTTTGCACTTAGGGAGCAAAATAAGTTACTTGGATTTAGATCATTTAAAAAAATATGTTGAGACCATATTTCCCCCATCCGAAGTTTTACAGAAATAAAGGAATTCTGCAATGATCTCTCTGGTAATAGATGCCTGCTTTTCCATGTGTCCTACTTTTATAAGTCTCTATAGGGAATCTGTGGGTGAATCTTCATTTTACCTTGAAGTCTTTAAATTTCTCTTGTTTCTCTACATATACATGAATCACTTTCTATGAGTAGTTCTGAATTTTGAATAATTAATTAGTCTGTGAATATTTTCAGTTAAATTAGAATAAAAATAAAAACTTTGATCATCTTATTAGCCTTAATTCCATGTTACTGAAATGTGAGCGTGCTACTGAGCTCAACTTTGGATATGACTGAAAGCATCAGTTTTAGCCATTTTCATATATTTTTTCTCATTATTTGTTAATGCCATTTCTATCTATTAATCTATTATTAATCATACTATATATATTCTCTTTGATTCAGCTCCAAGTAATGCTGGCATAATTTGTGTTAGAAAAGAAATATTTTTTTTTAAAGAGGGAATCCAAGTATAGGATTAGGGGAACAGTTAATCTATGTCCCATCTTGTAATAAGTATTTTTTAAAAACTTTTACAAATTTAATTACATGTTGAGATTCATGGAATCTTGGAAACCAGAATATATTTGCAACTAACTACAAAGACCATTTACTGCAATTGTTTGTGTAAGTTTTAGAATGACGTGCATTTTTAATAATTTTTTTTTTAAAATTTCTTGATGATACTATGCTTTAGGTTCATTTATTTTATGTGCACATACTTTGAGACCTAAAAAACTATCCCTGGCTTCAGCCTTGATTTCTAATCCTCATTTACTTCTTTGATAGAATTAGCACAAATTGACTAGGCGCTCCATTCAGCTCACTCAAGCTGAACTCTGGCCCCCAGGGGGTGTGGAGGTGGGGAGAGGAAGTGTTCTTCATCTCTTTCTCAGAGGTGTGGTTCTGTTTACTTTGGAAAGAAAAGATACAAGTATCTCCTAAAGTGGATTAGACATGGCAAGCCGAGATGATGCATTTGCACTATAAACTCTCAGGCAGCTGTGAGAATGCCTTACGTGTGAAATTTCTTACCTTCTTAAAAATCTTGATAGAGTTGTAGTTAAGCTCTTAACAGTTAAAAACAAACTGCCAATGAAGTTTATTTTCTTTTTTGCTGAGTTTTCTGGACCATTGTTCCGCTCGAGGGGCCCTGTTTGTTAGTTTTGGCTCCGAGACTTCTCTTCCTTCAGGATAAGGTCTCCTTAGGCACTTGTACAAGTCGTACTCGGGGGCTGTCTGACAGTTTATTCACAGCCCCGGCTAAAGCATAATTCAACTGCGTGACTTCCTGTCTCAGAGGAGGGGGTGGCCGGCTTTGGGGTTTGTATTTGTAATGTAAATATATAGTTGATTTTGTGGAAAACTGGGACATTTTTGTTTGTTCTCAGAAAAGATTCCTGCTCGAAGTTTTATTTTAAAGTTGGCTTTTAGCCTTTTTCACTGTGACTTGGATCCTGATCTGATTTTCTGCTTTCATTGCCCTTTGTAAAAAAAAAAAAATCTAAAATATTTAATTCAACATTAACTGTGCTTACAAGCTACATAGCAGAATAAAATCACATTACAAACATTGTAGTATTAGATTTTATCACCATTTATTTCTTCTAGCCTGTCCAGGGATTTCTTCATGTTCAGTAGAACTAATTTGCAGTCAGACATTGAGGTCTTCTAGAAGGCCAGCAGGCTCCAGAAATTAATTTATCCAAATAACCGATCCCTCCTAGGCCAACCATAGAGGGACACCAAAATGGCCTAAGAAGGCAGAGCCTCCTTTTGAAGTCTGGAATGTTTTGACTGACTTGAAACAGGCGGCTGGAATGAAAGGATAATTTTCAGTGACCCAGGGGATTTTTTTTGCCATTTTCAAATATTAGGTAAAACAAAGAGAAATTGCTTGCTCTAATTTAGAAAGACTTAGTAATCAGGAAGGCAACCAGACTGAGAATAAAGTTCCAAGGTATAGAGCAGAAGCTTATTTACTAAACCGAAGTTGCTGGCAAAAATCAAATTTATTATACCCTGAAAAAAAAATCTTACAGGGGATACATTTTAGTCAACATATCTGTATTTTCATCACCCCTACCTGAATTATTTTCTTCATATTTAAAGAAAAAGTTAATTGCTTTGATTTATTGACATCTAAAAACGTTACTAAGTTTTTAACCTTAATTTTATCAAACTAGGTTATAATTTGAAATCGCCTACCATACTAATATAGTTTACTAGAAACACTGAGTAGACATTTTGTATTTGTCTAATTTTAAAAGAAATTAATAGATTTTAAAGCTATTAGTTCTTTAAAGCAAACTTGTCATATGAGCTGAAGCACAGGACTGTCCAGGTGTAACAAATGTTTTTTGACTACCCAGTCAGAGGAATAGATCAAAGTCATTTTGAAGAGATTTCTCCCTTATACTGTCGATAAATATTCGTTGTCACAGGAAAAAAAAATACCCTTTCTGTTTTTAGTGAAGAAAGGGAATTAAAAATAAGAATTGGCAACCAAACCACATTAAGGTAAGACGGGAAATGCTTCTTTTTACACAAGACGTTCCGTGTCGCCTATAGAGCAGTTGTGCCCATGTAGTATTATTTAGGAAAAAAAGGACTGAATGATACTTGTAATTTAACAGTTCTGGATATTAGATGCCAGCGGACTTTATGAACGTGGGCTTTATTTGGCAGTTTTTGAGAATCACAAAGTAATTTATGTACTGATGAGGCCACAAGTGTGTCAGTCTTGCTGCTGCCAACTGGTCATTCTTTAATTGGTAAAATGTGGCCTGAATTAATTTAAATAGAACAGCTATTGTAATTTTATTTATTTTGATTTTTTTTCAAGTTTATTTGCTTGTTTCACAGTGGGTTGACCGGTGTTTGATATTTTTATTATTGAAGTTGTCAGTCCTTTTTTCTCTAAGTTTCATCTTTTCGGATCAGCTTTCCATTTAATCAACTGCTCTTGCAAAGCCAAAGTACACAGTAAATAGAAGAAAAACCTCCAAAGGCAGAGTGTTCTAATGGGAGGCAACAGTCACATTATTCTGAGGTGCTTCAGAGAGAAAATAGCATTGCCGTTCACCTTTATATCATCTTTAAGTTTTTCTTTTAACTACTGGAATTCTGAGTTAAAAAAAAAAAAAGGCCAGCTCTTAGATAAGTTGTGGAAAATAGCCTTCGGGAGAGAAGGAATGTGAGAGGTTTAGGTAATGGTTCACTGGGGCCAGCAATGTTGATGGATTTCGGAGGGAAGGTGAGTTAAGCTATCTTTGGTAATAAGAACTAAGACTCTACGTAAGTACATAGCAGATTCGAGAAATGTGTACAGCTGAATATGTCAGGGGGCATGCAGGACATAAGAGCTGCTTATACTAGTGGACTGCAAAGAAGAATGTCTGCTGGGGTTTATAATCCACTGAGTCATGGGAATAAACTAGAATTTCTAATTTTTAATTTCACCCTTTTAAAGAGCATATATTTTGTATGTGTTTTATATGTAATATTGTGATAAGGTGTTCTTTGTGTACAGCATATACGTGTATGTGTGCTCACTTCTTTTTGTTGATGAGGAATTAATGTTTAAAACATTTAGAAGTGGTTAGTTTTGGCAATAGTTAGCTTTATATATCTTATCCTGCATATTGTTCACTAGGAATTAGCCCTTGTATATGTTGATCAGGAATCCGAAGTATCATTGACTCTTGAACAACATGTGTATGAACTGCGTGAGTCCACTTACTTGTGGATTAGTGCTGTAAATGTATTTCATCTTCTTATGATTTTCTTTTTTTAAATATTTATTTATTTGACAGAGAGATAGAACACAAGTGGGCAGAGAGGCAGGCAGAGAGAGAGGGGGAAGCAGGCTCCCTGCTGAGCAGGGAGCCCGATGTGGGGCTTGATCCCAGGACCCTGAGATCATGACCTGAGCCCAAGGCAGAGGCTTAACCCACTGAGCCACCCAGGTGCCCCATTCTTATGATTTTCTTAATAACATTTTCTTTTCTCTAGCTTACTTTATTGTGAGAATAGAGTATATAATACATATAGCATATAAAATATATGTTAATCAACTGTATGTTATCAGTAAAGCTTCCAATTAATAGTGGGTTACTAGTAATTAATTTGGGGGGAGTCAAAAGTTATATGAGGATTTTCGACTATACAAGGGGGTCAGTGTCCCTAAGCCCTGCATTGTTCAAGGGTCAACTGTAATTGAAATATGAAATTCCATACTCATGATTAATGTATGCATATAGATATTTTCATTTTGGAGATAGAGAGTTTATATCTTTCTGTATGTGTGAACAATATATCTTGGTGGGACTTGACCATATTTTAGCTTTAAAAGCTAATATTAGTTTTTTGCTTGAATCACTATAAGGTAAATGTATATCATTGCATAAATATTACCTTATGTGTACCTATAATAATGAGGTAACCTGGGTAAAAGGTAATTGATTTTTCTTTGAAATTATGGTAACAGACTTTGCGATAACTTTTATTTTTCCAGTATTCATTGTTTGATCATTTCTTTCTGCTTGGAATCACTGTAAATTTGACCTCTGAACAAACAGAACTACAGTTGCTTGGTAATAAAGATTTAGTGATAACAGAGTGCTTTTTTTCTAAATATTTAAAAGGTTTACATGCAGGAGAAGACTTTATCTTACTATGTTTAACTGCAACTGATGGAGGATAATAAGTTCAGTTTGAGATATTTTGAACCTGAGAGATTTGGGAAATATACAGGTGATTTCCATAGACCATTAAAAATTTGGATGTGGGTTGGGGCGCCTGGGTGGCTCAGTGGGTTAAAGCCTCTGCCTTCGACTCAGGTCATGATCTCAGGGTCCTTGGGATCTAGCCCCACACCGGACACCCTGCTCTGCGGGAAGCCTCCTTCTCCCTCTCCCACTCCCCTCGCTTGTGTTCCCTCTCTCGCTTGTGTCTCTTTCTCTATCAAATAAATAAAAAAATATCTTTTAAAAAAAAGTTTATTTAAAAAAATTTGGATATGGGCTTCTGGAGTGGACTGGGTACCAATAAGTAGGTGGTACTAAAGGCAATAGATGAGGTAACTCAGGAAAAGTGTGATGAAGGAGAAAACGACCAAAGAAGAGAAGATTTATGGGGATATCAGTCAGGGAGAAGATGAAGAGCCAGCTATGAGGTCTGAGGTGCAGTTGGAGAAGTAGGTGAACCAGAGACACTAAGACAGCTCCCAGAAGAAGAATGGCCAGTGGTGCCAGGTTCCTTTGAGAGATAAAGTCAGATAAGTATTAAATAGAACAGGCAGGATGCCATTAGTCCTAGCAGTCTGAGTGGGATAGTGAAGGGTGAAATCCAGATTACCTGTGTTGATAAGTAAATGGGAACTGAGATACAGGGAATACGGTATTGAGAGTCAGCTACACTTTCTAGAAGTTTGGCTGAGAATGAAGAGTTAGGGCCATAGCTAGAGGGAGATTAAGGATTGCTGGAAGATTTTTGGGAGAAGAGGTTTATGCAGAGGGAGCCCAAGGAAAGCCTACACTTCCCCCTCTGATCCTAAACTACCTCTAATGTTGTGTTATTTCATATGCACCTCCTGTTCAGAGAGTACAACTTTGTAGGAAGTGGGAGGAGCACTAATAAAGTAATAGCTACAATAAATACCTAGAATAAAGCTAGATTTTGGCCATAGGACATTCATATTTTCTTATTAGCAAATAACCATTAATGTGTTACTGGCTGAGGATCAGCTTGTACTAACTTTTGGTTCTAAAAGCCACACCTTCCTGGCTTCACATTTTCTCTGCCTTTTTCTCTGCTTGGCAAGAGCCTTCTCCTCCTCCTGTTTTGAAGTCAGAGGCCAACCCTATCTGAAGTCTACTTTGGCAACTTCAACTAGTTGTCCCCTCTCTTCTGTGATCCTTAAGAGCTCTACTGTGACCCTTTGTAAGTTGATTTACAACTAGCTATTTACACATCTCTCTTTCAATGAACTGTGAATTCTCAGAGGAACACCCTGTCCTCTCTCTTAATCACTAGCCCATCTTGTTGCCTGGCACTTCATGGCTTCTCAATCAATATGGCTTGAATGAATGAACTAACAAAGGAGGACTTGAATAAAGACAGACTGTAAGCATTAAAAGAGGCAACAAAACACTGTCTATTTATATTCATTATACTCATCTCTGTGTAACTGGCTAAAGGCCAACCTGGTCTATAAAGAGGGGATGATTATTACAGTTAATTGAGATTATATTTATACACCATGACCCCTGTTGACTCAAAGTAGGAACATATTTAGTTTATTAATCTAATCCTTTCAAAAAGTATATATCTGTGTAGGATCCATATTGTGTGTAATCAGTCGAGGTAGAGATATGCTCAGTTTAGAATATTCACTATTTGTCAAACAAAAGAAAATAAATGAGAATTTCACAAGGAAGTTTGAATTGCCAAATGTCTTGGGAGTATTTAGAGGATACAATTATAGTTCTAAAAGAGGCCATAATGTTCAATGGACTATTGTTGAAACATTTTGTTTGTTTTTAATTCTTTTCTTCACGTTTCCTTCCATTGCTTAAGAAACTTCAAAGTAAGTGGAATTGAAAATTAATGTAAAAAAAGACTTCAGTTAAGAAATCTTTTACATAATCTTCTATGTTTCTCATTATTTATTCCAACAATACTAGATTTGGCACTTTCCTGTCATGGTAATGCCCTGGTATGAACTGTATCAGTAGTAAAAATGTGCTACTACATAATTAATTAGCTTTTTCTTTTGTTGTTGTTCAGATTCAACTTGATTTTGAGCTTGTGGTTAACTGCATACTTTTACAGAGCCAGCAACTGAGCACTTTATTTATTATAAAAGGATAATGAGATTAGTCTCTCTTAGAGTCAAGAAATTAGGAAGCAGAGGACTGGAAGGGGAGAGCACGGCTTTGGGGTCATATGACTTGGGTCCTCATTGTCACTGGCTGGCTGTGTGACCCACATCAAATTACTTATTTGGCCTTCCTCTTCTAAAAAATGAGCTACTAAAATGTTATGGAGTTGCAAGGCACACATACAGTGCTTGGCATATGGTAGCTACTTGGTTAAAATTTGTCTCTCTTCTGCTGGTTTTGTTCTGCTCTCTTTTGTAGCTAAATGTATGTAACTCATTGTCCTTTCTTTTTCACCTTGCCAACAGGAAGGAAGATCAGAGGTAAGTTTAATGCCAATTATTGGGAATTGTCTAATTCTAGATCTTGCTATAGTTCTCCATTTTTTTGTCTTCTTTACTAATTTTTATGTCTTTAAGTTTTCTTAAAAGGCTGTGCTATTTCTACACAGGCAGTACATTGACAATAAAGCTTCAAGTGATACAATAAATTATCAAAAATTAAAGCAGAAGAAATCCTACTATTAGGATTAAATCCTACTAGTTAGGATTTAATATCCTACTATTTTTTAAATCCTCCTATTGAGAAATAACCATTGATAATATTAGATATATATCCTTCTAGACTTGTCTTGATGCATATGTGCAGATGAAAAAGAATTTTATAAAAGTTGGATCATTCTATTTAATTCTATTTGATTTCAATTGAAGAAAAAACTAAAGTGAGCTAAAGAATTGTTGAGCTCCAGGAAGATGTTACTTTTCCAAATAATATTAGCTTATAAAAGACAATCTCAAATGAGAAGAGATGCATATAAAACTCGAGTTATTTTTAACCACATGTATTAATTTTAGACAGGCCACTGACTTTTTGCCCTAAAACCTGAGGTAATTAGCCCACTTCTCACTTCTTCTTTCTCATTAGACAATTCTTGTTAGTTATTCTTTTGACATTGCCAAGGTTTATAATGTTTTGTTATAAAAAATTGTAATAGTTGTTTAATCTGAAGTATTAAATGCTCTTTACCAATTCAGTAATCCAGTGTTGCCACCATTCTTTTTTGTTTTATTTGTTTTGAAATTTTTAGTCATTTTTCAAGAAGAGCTCCTGGGGTGCTCTAATCCCTGATTTTGTGCAAGTTTGATTAACATCTGTATTGCCTTCATACTTAAAAGGCAGCTTGGGAGAATGTGAGATTATTGGGTCTCGTTTTTTTGTCCCCTTAGCTTTGCGATGTCACGTGGCTGTCTTCTGTTACTGCATGCTAGTGTGAGTGATGGTATCAACGTGCTCTTTAACCCTTGTGCATGGTTACATTCTTTCGTCCTTGAATATCCTTCTGATCTTTCTTCATCCTTGAGGTTTAGTAACAACATATATTTGGGAATTGGTTTTTCTGTGTCACTATTTTGCCTTTTTTTTTGTGGCACATAGTATGTCTTTTAAAACATTTACTAGAAAAACTTTATGAATGCTCTGTGAGATTGGTGTGCCCTTTTGATTGAAAAATTCCAGTATAGATTTCAAGAGAGATTTTGTTTCATTGTGTTTTATATTTTAGTCTGTTTCATTTGCTGAATTAATTCCTTCTGGATACTGATTGTACATATGTGAGATATCTATCATCTGTTCTTCAGATATTTTCTATAAAATCTATTTTTAATTATTTTCCATTTTGTTTTGAATTGTTTTCTCCAGCTTCTCTTTGGGATCCCTGACTATTCAGTTCATATTTATTCTATTCATTGTTGCTGCTCTTGAGGATTTTATCTTTGTAGAGAACCACTCCTAATTTTTATTTCTGTTTCTTTCAGGAGTTGTGCCTGCTCACTTTTTTCACCCCTTGTTGTTTTATATTGTCTCTGAGTTTTCTTTTTTTTTTTTTCTTTAAGAACTCATGTGATCTATAAATTATTTAAAACTTCTTTTTCTAAACTCTTTTTTTACTCTCCCTTCCTGATGTCTCTTGTGACATACAGAGTTCTGGACTATTGAGTGCCTTTCTGAAATTTTCCTATTGAACTACAGTGAGCCTAGAAGACATTGTCATTCATTCATGAAGCCACTCTGAAGAAGTATTAGGGAAGCTAGTGATTTCTTCTAATAGATCAGGGTTGGTGTTATACAAAATATACAATCTCTAACATTTTGCAGGAATGCTTAGAATTTATCTGGCACTTGCCAGAATGGGGGGTGCTTTCATATGTATTACTTAATCATGACAACAAAATATGAGTAGATGAGATATTACTTGCTAGCTCCCCTCTGGAGGGGCCGGGATTTCAAAGAGTGTGTGAATCTTGGTCAGGGTCACCAGACTAGTGAAGCAGACCCAGGGCAAGGTACACCACTACTGAATCCCCACCTCGGATTTCTAGTGTGGTGTTTTCTCCCTCTCACTTTGCTCTCTGCATTGATGGGAAGAAGACCCTTAAGGTTCTTGCATTAATTGCATAACTTCCCCCACTTTTTTTTTTATATAATCTTGAGACTTGGTTTATTAAATAACAACAAAATAGTGGTGGCAGCATGTTTCAAACAATAGCATAGAGTATGAAGCTCACAGGATGTCTAATGACCTCATGAATGGACCACCACCTCTCTTCTCCATGTGCACTCTTGATGCTAACCATATACCTTGGTGTTTTGGCACCATTAATGCCCTCACTTGTGCTGTCTACACTGCCTAACTCCTGAAGACCTCTTTCTGGAGTTCATTTATATTCATCAAAACAGAACAACAACAACAACAACAACAAAACCCTTCCATTTAAGCATCATCTCTTTTGAGAAGATGTTTTGTCTTAAGCTATGATCTGCCAGTTCTCTACACGTTCTGATCAGGGTCTTATCTCCTTACCATGAAATAGCTTGTTTCCTTGCTCATCTCTTGCAGGAGACTTTAGTTTTTTTTGAATCAGGGAACATGTCTGATTGTAGCTTTTTATGGTGTACATCTGATAATGAGGTTGGAATACAAAAGGTATGCAAAAGGTATTTACTGAAATGGAGAAACAGACCAACAAATTAGTTTCATCTACATAGGGACGAGTTGAAGTTTTCTCAATAGAAATTCTCTATTATCAGTTTCTTCAGCACCATTAATCTGACTTTTATGTACAGGGTAGTTTAAGAGACAGAATGAGGAAGACTTATTGGAAAACTGTTATAGTGTTAGGTGTGACATGAAGATGAATTCAACTTCCTCTTCAAAGCAGTCAAAGCAGCTAGAATGAAAAGAAAAGAGTAGCTGCAAGAAATATTACAAAGAATGAATGACAGATCTTCATGAGGGATTGATGGGATGTCTTTACTCATATAGTGCTTCACCCTAGAAAGCCTTTCCTCTCCTTTTCATATATGTAATCTTTAAAATTTAATTAATTATTAATTAATTTAATGATTTTATTTTTAAGTAATCTCTCTACCCAACGTAGGGCTCGAAATTACAACCCTGAGATCAATAGTCACATTCTCTACTGACTGAACCAGACAGGTGCCCCTAACGTTTTTAATTCTAATTTTTAAAAATGAGAAATAATTGGCATATAACATTGTGCTAGTTTTAGGTGTACAACATGATTTGATATATGAATATATTATGAAATGATTACCACAATTACTTAACATGTACCATCTCATATAGTTACAAAATTTTTTTTCTTGTGATGAGAATTTTTAAGATCTACTCCTTTAGGGGCTCCTGGGTGGCTCTGTTGGTTAAGCCTCTGTCTTTGGCTCAGGTCATGATCCCACGGTCCTGGGATCAGGCCTTGCATTGGGTTCCTGCTCAGCAGGGAGCTTGCTTCTCATTCTTGCTCTGCCTGCTGCTCCCCCTGCTTCTGCTCTGTCTCTCTCTGTCAAATAAATAAATAAAAATCTTAAAAAGAAAAAAAATCTACTCCTTTAGCAACTTCAAAAATACAAAGCAGTATTATTAACTGTAGTGACATTATAACTACATATTACATGCTAAGGACTTATTTATATTATAACTGGAAACTTGTATCTTTTGACCACTTTAACCTATTTTACCCATTCCCCACCCTCTGCCTCTGGCAACCATCAATCTGTTCTCTGTAACTATGAGTTCTGGGGTGTTTTTTGTTTTTTGTTTTGTTTTTATTGTTGTTGTGGTTGTTGTTTGTTTTTTTAGATTCCCCATATAAGTGAGATCAGAACATTTTTACATTTCTCTTCCTCATTTCACTTACCATAATGCCCTCAGTGTTCATCCATGTTCTCACAAAAGACAGGATTTTCTCCTTTTTACGGCTGAATAAAACTCCATTGTCTCTGAATACCACATCTTTTATCTACTCATTGGTGGACACTTAGATTATCTGTTTCCATGCCTTGGCTATTGTAGACAATGTTGCAATAAACATGTGGGTGCATAGTTCTTCTTGAGATACTGATTTTGTTTCCTTTGGATAATTACCTATGGGTAAAAGTCTAGATAATATGGTAACTCTATTTTTAACTTTTTGAGGAATCTCCATACTGTTTTCCATAGTGCATATACTGATTTATAGCCAGTAACAGTACACAAAGTTTCTCTTATTTTCTACGTCCTCGCCAGCACTTATTTCTTGTCTTTTTGATAATAGTCATTCTAACAGATCCTAGGTGACAGCTCATTGCAGCTTTGGTTTGCATTTCCCTGGTGATTAGTGATTTTGAGCACCTTTCTATCTACCTGCTGGTCACCTGTATATTCTTTGGGAAAATATCTATTCAGATCTTCTGCCTATCTTTTTTTTTTTTTAAGATTTTATTTATTTAGGGCGCCTGGGTGGCTCAGTGGGTTAAAGCCTCTGCTTTCGGCTCAGGTCATGATCTCAGCGTCCTGGGATCAAGGCCCGCATCGGGCTCTCTGCTCAGCAGGGAGCCTGCTTCCTCCTCTCCCTGTCTCTCTGCCTGCCTCTCTGCCTACTTGTAATCTCTCTCTCTGTGTCAAATAAAATAAATAAAATCTTTAAAAAAAAAAAAAGATTTTATTTATTTATTTGACACAGAGAGAGATCAGATCACAAGTAGGCAGAGAGGCAGGCAGAGAGAGAGGAGGAAGCAGGCTCCCTGCTG
>LNAC01000701.1:652081-708740 GCA_002007465.1 Ailurus styani | reverse complement strand
GATCATGACCTGAGCCGAAGGCAGAGGCTTTAACCTACTGAGCCACCCAGGCGCCCTGCCTATCTTTTAATTGAATAGTTTAGCTTCTTTCCTCACATATATAAATTTTATCCATCTTTTATGTCCAATTCAAAACCCTCTGTTAGTCAGTTTTTGCTCCGGTAAGGCTGCATGACAAACAAACCACATCCCCACAGTTGATAGTAGCAGACAGGTGTTCTCGTCCCTGCATGTACAGGTTGGCTGAAGTTGGGCCGATCTAGGCTGAGTTCAGCTGGGTATTTCTGTTTCCGGCCAAGGGTAAGCTGGGTTTTCTTCTGAGTTTGCACTGGTTTAGATCTGCGCCATGTCTCTTATCATGCCTGGTCTAATAACTGCCAGAAAACAGCAGAAGTGTAAAGGCAAGCATTCTCAAAGCCTCTACTAGTGTCACACCTTACCAACATCTCATTGGCCAAAGGAAGTCACGTGGTCAGGCCTAATGTTACTAAAACAATGTATTTTATTATACATTAAAGTAATGAATAATTTTTTTGTGGGAGGGTAGAGTAGGGTGTAATTATAGAACAACAACCCAAAATACCATACCATCTTATCTATGGTTCTTTCAGCAAGAAGCATTGTCTTCTGGTTCTGATTTTTGTGAAACTCTGTTTTGTGCATAGGACTTTTTCTTGGTACTATTAAAGCAGTCACTCTTTAAAGCAGAAGATGATTCCTTATCTTTAAGAGCTAAGACTATGTTTTCTCCAGTGGAGCAGACTCAAGTGTAGTAAAAATGTTATTCATTTAAACCTTCTCTAAGTATATTCTTGAAATAAAAAGACATTCTATCTGTGTCTGATTATAACATGATAGTTCTTAACCGAAGAATTAGTTTTCTCTGTTTAGAAAATTCCCTTCTAAACAGGTAATTAAGGTATTTCAGGAAATTTTTTTTCCTAGCTAAGCATACTTTCTGAAATAGCTTTATGAGGCAGAAAAATTTCTATTTTTGCATGAAGGTAGTTTCTAAAGTAAATAATTTATTGCATAAATTATAAAAAGTTGACCTTATGTGAAGGAAGAATGGCATTGAAGAAAGATTTGTTTGATTTTTTCTTTCTTTTTTTTTTTTTTTAAGATTTTTTTTTTTTTATTTATTCATTTGACACAGAGAGAGAGATTACATGTAGGCAGAGAGGCAGGCAGAGAGAGGAGAGAGGAGGAAGCAGGCTCCCTGCCAAGCAGAGAGCCCGATGTGGGCCTCGATCCCAGGACCCTGGGATCATGACCTGAGCCGAAGGCAGCGGCCTTAACCCACTGAGCCACCCAGGCGCCCTGACTTTTTCTTTTTTTAAAATAAAATATACATGAAGCTGTGTGATGTACACTACTTCTAGAAAAAATGACATTTGCTTGCTTAAATAAGAAGCCAAATGAAATAAACTGTTATGAGAAATATAGTAATACATTTTATCCACCTTGGTTAGTGCAATAGAATAAGTGTACAAAATGTATTTTCTTTGGATAACCTGAGACACTGCCCTTTTGAAAAAAAACCTGTTTGTTCTGGTGAGCTCTATCTACTTGTAAGTTGTCCCTAAAGACCTGAGGAAGAGTGTGGATAGAAAGCTTTTCTGTATAATGGGGGAAAATGGGAATTCCAACAAAGAGGAAAATGCAGAAGCTGAAGGACAGAGCCAGATGTCAGCAAAAAAATGGTCGGTTCATTGGGGGTGGTGAGGTAGCCCCGCTATGTGGGGGTTCCCCTCAGGCAGAGCATCACATTTAAACCCCAGCAAGCCATGATTAGATTAACTGACAAAGTTGACTAGAGACTCAAAAGAATAGAATGAGTTAATATTTTATCATTTTACTTTAACTTAAAAGACACAAGGTGTATTTATTTGTCAATGTTTCGATGTTAGGCAAGGCTTTTCCTTTGAGAATGGACCCAGGTTTAGAATTTAGAATCCTCTTTTCTTGCTCCCTAGGCTACAATGAATATATATATTTTATTTCTCCCTCTTGTACAGAACATAGCTCACTATACACACTGGTCTGAACCTTGCTTTTTGCATTTACTATATCTTGGAGATCATTCATATCAGTACATAGAGGGCTGCTTTGTCCATTTTATAGTTCCATAGTATTCCATTGAATGGCTGCATCATTATATTGGGTCTGTGGAGTTTTTCTAATTTTTTGCTATTATAAACAATACTGTGTGAATAATGATCTTAGAAATATGTCATTTTGCACATGTACAGTTATATAGGTATAGGAGTAGGTTTGGTGGATCAAAGGGCAAAAGCATTTGTAATTTTTATAATCACTGCCGGTTTGCCTTCAGTATTGTTCACACTTCACCAGCAGAGTTATTAGAGTGTGCCTATGTTCTGAGGGACATTTGCTGAGAGAGTATATTATCAAACTTAAATTTTGTCAGTCTGAGAGGTGAAAAATTGCAATGTGGTTTTAATGTGCATTTCTCTTATTAAGAAAGGAAGTATGCATAGTGGTTAAGAGCACTGACCTGGGAGCCCAGATACTTGGGGTTAAATGCAAGCTCCACTATTTATCATTTCTGTGACCTGGGGCAGATTTCTTCACTTCTTGGTGCCTCTGCTTCCTGTGAATATACTACAAACAATACTACTTCACAGGGTTGCTTTAAAAAAGAAGTATGCTGGGGTGCCTGGGTGGCTCAGTCAGTTAAATGTTGGCCTCTTGATTTTGGCTCCTTGTCATGATCTCAGGGTTGTGGGATCAAGTTGGGCTCCCTGCTCAGCCCGAAGCTTGCTTGATATTCTTTCCCTCTGCCCCTCCCCACATGCTCACGAGCATGCGTTTTCTCTCCAAAATTAAAAAAAATAAATCTTTAAAATAATGAGCTATGTTAATGTATGCGAAGAACTAGCTTAGTTTCTGACACAGAGTGTTTTGGCTATTATTGTGGTTAGTGGAGTTGAAGATCTCCTCAACTTCTATTCAACTTCTGTTTTTTCCCTATCAGTTTTCTATTACTTATTGATCTGTCTCTTAAAAGTTTCTATGAGCTTTTAATATCTTAATATTAGTTCTTTATGTATAATCTGCAAATATCTTTGCATGTTTGTTGCTTGTCTTTTATTTCTGCCGATGATGTTTTGTCATGCACACTTTTGACATTTATGTAAGTGAAATTTATCAATCTTTTTCTCCTATGGTTTTAGGATTTTGATTCATAATTAGAGAAGCCTTTCCCACTTTAAGTTTTTAAGGCAATTCTCCATAATATTTTTCTCTGTACTTTTATGATTCATTTTTTTACATTTGAATCCTTAATCTACTTGGAATTTATGCTGGTGTATGGCTACAGAAAACATTTTTTTTTTTTTTTAAAGATTTTATTTATTCATTTGACACAGAGAGAGAGATTACAAGTAGGTGGAGAGGCAGGCAGAGAGAGAGGAGAGAGGAGGAAGCAGTACAGAAAACATTTTGATTTGCTTTTATCAATGACCTTTTCCCAAGTGCTGATTGGCTTTCAACGAGTAATAACAACAATCTCTTTCCACATGCGAGTATGTTTTATATAATAGAACGAAAATTGCAAAATTACAATAACCAGGGTTGATTGGCACTACTCGGTTTGAGAAGAAACTCCTGCAACCTCTGCCTTCCTTCTGTAGTAGTGGATAAGGATGTACATCACGTCTCAGGGTCAGAGAAAAGAATGCTTTGCATGTGAGGTAAACAAACACATAAAACCAGGGCCATCTTATCTGGCTCACCTCACAAACTAAATGGAGCCTCCAACTGATACTTCCAAATGCTGGGCTTTCTTGCAAACCTTCCTTGGTGAGTCAACTTCTTTCCCTTCCTAAATGCTTCTGACTTTGGATCTCCCTTTGACAGACTTCATCATGATGGGGGGTTTGGATGCTTTGTGTGACAGAGAATGAAGATTCTACTTCTTTATCCTCTCTATTTTAATACAAATATAATCAAGATGGGAATGGGGAAGGGATACTAAAGCTGGCTGTGCAAATGCTCTGCTTTTCTGGTTTCTAAGGCATTCGAGGGACCAAGATTTCAGGATGGAGCTGTTTGGCTTCTCCAAGGTGGCTGTGGCTGGTACAGCACCCACAAAAATCTGTTAGATCAAAAAATTATGGAATGCAGAGGGTGGCAATCTGTGCTGCTGCAAAAGCATTCCTAAATTTCACAGTCTTTTTGGATGCCAAGAAGAGAACATGGCTTCTCCTATGTGGGTGGTCACTCCGAGAGTCACCTCTTCCTGTCCCTAATCACCGCAGAGTGAAAGATGAAGAAATTTAATAGAAGTGTTTTTGTTGGTGGTGTTACTCCTAACTACAAGGTCTGCTTATTAATGAGGACTTATCCCGCAGGCAACATATAGAAACATGTCACAGTATTCTCTAGTCATTCTGCGTGTTTATTGAGCCAACGGTTCTCACCCTTGACTCTCAATCAAATCACCTAGGGCATTTGGCCTAGCTCCAGACCTAGTGATTCTGATGTCCTGCCAATGTTGAGAACCAGTGCATTAATCTTTATTTGATTTTCGTGGGAGGTATTTTGACTTTTGGGGGAAGTATCATAGTGGAAGACAAAAATTCAGGTTTCTTAAGTGGGGTCTTTGGTCCCTCTGTGTCAGAACTACCTTCACTGTTAAAGATCTGGGGACTCCAGCTCAGATTTACTAAAGCAGGGTCTCTGGAGATGGAGACCAGAAGCCTGCATTAATAAGCATGTCGGGTTGATTTTGATGTACAGTAAAGTTTGAAAACTGACATGAAAGTAAGTCCTGGAATATTTGAAGCCAGCAAAATTCAATGAACTTTATGATTGTGAAGATAAGGAAAAAATTTTGTATCTCTCTCTGTGAATACATTTTAGAAGATCTTCTTTTATAACATTAAAAAATATATGTAACCTTAACTATGACTTTCAGCAGTGAAAATACCGATCAGGAAGAGAATAATGGAATGTTGTGTGGTTTGTAAACAAATTGATAGCCATCTTAAAACGGCACTTGAAAAATCTAAAGAGTGTACCCATATTAATGCATATTTTAAAATTCACTTGATTTGCTAATTTGAAAGTTTTTCTTGATGACTTTAAGTTCATTTACAATTAAATGTAAGCTATAAAGACCTGGAAATCCTTCTACAATTAATAATTCAGTTAGTGATTCTATTTCTATAGTGTTACATTTTAAAATAATTTTTAAGTAGGCTCCATGCCTAGTGTGGAGCCCAACGTGGGGCTTAAACTCACAACCCTGAGATTAAGACCTGAACTGAGATCAAGCATTGGACCCTCAACTGACTGAGCCACCTAGGTGCCCCATATTTGTGAGTTTTAAATTAAAATCCTTAAAAGTTACAGCAAACAGAAACACGATCTATACTATTTCTCTCTCAACCAGTAAGAGATGCACAGCAAAGCAAGGGCATGAACACATGTACCCCCCAAAAGATAATTTCATAAAAAGTAACATGAATAAAAATATTTATTTAAGCCAAGAAATGATTATGTTACCCATAAAAACTATTGATATAAGTCAGGTGTCTCTCCTTCTAAGGAGTAGCTGATACTGAAATCACCAAAAACGGAGTCATCGCTGAGATGTGAGACCACCAATGGGACCTTTACTGACTGGTAGTTAAGCCCGTAGGCTTGGAATTGGAGATAGTGGGATGAAAGTCCAGATTATGCTGTGTTTTGTGGGGACATTGAGTGTATAATTAACCTTTAATGTTAGTAATCATTTGTTATAGAAGTAGTATTTCTACTATCAGCTTAGCACCAAAGTCTGTATAATGTATATGATTATATTTATCCCAATAGTGGTCATTGTATTAGGGTTTTACAGAGAAACAAAACCAAAACCAGTGAGATGGCTATTTATGTTTATGCTGAGGAATTGGCTTACGTGACTGTAGAGCCTGCGAAATCTCACAATATGATCTGTTGTCTGTAAGCTGGAGAAAGCCTGTGGTATCATTCAGTCTGAAATCCTGAGTCTGAAGGCCCATAAACCAGGCAGCTGATGGTGTAAATCCCAGTCTGAAGGCAGGAGAAGATGAGAGGAGGTGTCCCAGCTCAGCAGTGAGGCAGGAATATAGAGCCAAGTTCTTTCCTCTACCTTTTGTTCTCTTCAGGTCCTTACTGAATGAAATGATGCCCACCCACTAGGGGAGCACAGTCTGCTTTCCTGAGTCCACTCTTTTGAATGCTAATCTCCAGAAATACTCTCATAGACACACCCAGCAATAATGTATGGCAATAATGTATAGTGATTCTGTGGCTAGTCAGGTTCACACATGAAACCAATTATCACAGCATCAAGGATCATCTTGTGAAAGAGTGTGTTTCTGTTTTCAAAGTATGTAGACCTCAAGGATGGATCTACATTCTGGCCTTCCCATCTTTATTTGGCAAGTGCTGAAGTCAGCCTCTTCTACTCTGAATACTGTCTATTTATACTGTTTAACTGTTTTGAGATTTATTAAGTATTTAATAGAATCTACTGTGAGCCAGGACCCTGTGCTAGTCACTGAGTCCAAGGAGGATATATATGCTCTTGTTGGAAAGAAATGTATGTATAGAAGCAATTATAATTCAATATCAAAAGTGATACAATGAAGGTAATGGCTGACTAACAAGTTTATTACCAAAAAAATACTTGTTTTAATGGGAGGTGTGGGCAGAATCCACCACTCCGTTATAATAAAAATGCTCCATACCCTTGGGGAGCTAGTGAGAAGATATACTGCACTAAATAGAGGCAAGTGGATAAGTTTAATCAGATGCTTTCATTAAGAGACAAGACCGTAGAGGAGCTCTTGGCTAGGGGGTTAGAGGCAAGTTTGAGTTACACAGATCTCTTTATCTCCATGCTTCAGTCTTCTTCCCTGTCAAGTGTTAAATTCTAAGTCATGATCTCTGATTTTATCAAATGACTAGTATTGCCAGAGAAAATACAGGATGTCCTTTAAGTTTTAATTTCAGACAAATGATGAATAAATTTTTTGGTATAAGTATGTCCCAAATGTTTCATGGAATGTACTTATATGAAAAATTATTCTGAAATTAAAACTTAACTGGGCATCCTATATTTTTATTTGCTAAATCCGGCAGCTCCACACATGACACCAAGTGAATTAAAATGACTAAATTCTAACCCTGGCAGTATGGATGATGAGAATTGGAAAGGCAGGTAGTTTCATTCCCTATAAAAATAATATGTAGAACACAGGAAAAATAATAAGAAAGAAAACGATCTGAAAACCAGGGATCAAATAAGATGTTCACAGAACAGGAAGTAATCACACAGCTCACAGACCTGTCATTCCAGGGTTCATCAAATTCTTTCTGTATCATCGGGTCTAATGGACTATCAGAGAGGGAGAGAAATAATCTGGTATTGCATTAAGTGAAGGTCCCAATGATTAAAGTTGTTTGAGAGATATATTTTTAGGGGCTCCTGGGTGGCTCAGTTGGTTAAGTAGCTGACTCTTGATTTTAGCTCAGGTCGTAATCTCAGGGTCACGAGATCGAGCCTTGCATTGTGCTCGCTGCTGAGCAGAGTCTGCTTGTGATTCTCTTTCCCTCTCCCTCTGTCCCTCCCCCTGCACTCTCTAAATAAAGAAACAAAATCCTAAAAAAAGAGATCTACTTTTTAAAATTTTTATTTTCTTGGGTTCAGACTTGACAAATATTTATCAAGCACTTAATATATATCAGGTAGCATATTAGGTACTTTGAAACGCGTATCTCATGAAATGAAGGATGGGGTGAGTAAATCCTAGAACTGAAAGCTTTATCGAGTCTGAAAATGTATAGTATAAAAGAGACAGGTTACAGAGCTTGTTGTTGTTCTGGCTGCACACGCTTCCAAAATATTTGCATGGTTCACCATCACTCAAGCCTGGGAATTACAAGCAGGGCTTCCATAGCTAAAAGGGTTAAGTGTACAATATTTGCCATTTCCAGAAAAACTGAATTACAGGCTGGGTTTTTAAAACCATATGGAACTAGCTCTACGGTGCTCTGCTCATAGACCATTATCTTGACCTTGTGTAGCTGCAGCAGCCAAGATCGCTACCAGTAGGGATTCAGTGTCCATTTTCCCCACGGAGCAGGCTTCTTTCATTGTAAAGTCCCAAAGTTGTTTTAGCATCCACCATGCAAGAGCTAAGAGTTTCCCTGCTTTTCTTTACATAGATGTAGTATAAAATATGGCTTGGTTTATGCTTTCAATCATCTAAATTTGTCCAGGCATGATGGAGGATGCCATACAATTTTCTTTTGGTAGTTAGAGCTTTACTGACATAATTGCAGCCCAATCACATTTCTAAGATAACTAGTACAATATGTACATATTTAATTCAAAGTTTCCTGGAGGATTTCAGGCAAATAATGACCGTGTTTTAAGTCATCTCAAAAAAACAGAGACTCAAAAGTGAAAGCGCTTTTTCATCATCTAGGCAAGGTTGCTGTAGGCAAATGTGTTTATTCCTTCTGCTTTTGACATTCTCCTCCCACAAGAACCCTGGTTTCCCTTTTATCCCAGGCCTTGCTTCTTATTCTGCATCATTCTCTCCCTCTGTCCCACCGCCCAAGTTTAATATACCATATTATTGTTTTAAAGTCATAGCAAGTAACTTGTAGGTAAATAGGAAAAGTTTATTCTAGTATGCTAATAAAACTTAATGGCTAGATGAATTATTATGCCAGATGACATATTTACATTTTAATGGTGACCTTCCATGTCTTGACACTAAGTTGAGAGCAAGGCAGGAATGTAAGCATACACTGGAATGGGCAGAAATTAAAGGGGAGATAATTTTTTGCACAGGCTCTCTTAGCCTCATCAGATCACATCACTAGGACCCTTTTTATCTGGCCCAAGTTTGGGGATGATGAAAATGTAAAGATTATGAATGTTCAACTGAGATGAGGAACTTACATTGTTTTTAAAGCTCTTCACTTTTTATGGCATAGAAAATAAAGTCACAATGAAACTGCCCATGCGTATGTGTGTGTGAATAAAAATGTGTATGCTGTAATGAAGTGGTAATAAAATGCAGGATGTAGGTTATTTCTTCTCATTGGATCTATATGGACAGAGCAGTGTCTGCAGCAAAGTGGAGAAGGGGAGAGAGTGTTTTGAGGAGGGGACGTGAAATCTGCAGGAATCATCATGGAGATTCCACAAGAACTCATCTCTGAGCTATGAGGTGTGGCTTACAACAGTAAGAACAGTAGAAGTTGTAAACCAAGTCTGGTTTCTATTTTCCTCATACATGGAGGTCATTCTTTCAAATTAGGTTGCTTTTATGCATATTTGTTCTCTGGCAACGTGTCTGATATTTTTCTTTAAGGTGGTTGCAATGAATTAGACAAATTTATTAATATGATATTCTCACACATTTATCTTCTGACCTCTCCCCAGAAGGTCATCCTCCTACATTCAGATGGCTTTCTGGGCATCCCTTGTACATTAAAGCATGGAGAATTGCTCATTCGAGATGCCTAAAATTGACCTTATTGTGTATTTACATCCCATTTCATTGTGAGAATCATTTTTTACTGCCACCTGCGAGTCCTCATTTGTAAATTCAAGCAACCAAATTGTCAATTTTACTTTCACAATGACTCTTAATCTGCTGTCACATCCATCCCAGTTACCACCAATCTAGTTCAATGAATTTGCTCCTTAAATTTTCCTTGACTGGATTATTTCAGTCATTGACAATTTATCCATCTATCACCATTCTTGCCCCTTTCATATCTATCTGCAATATGCAGCCAGAATAGTCTATCTAAAGGCAATTTTACTAAACTACAGAAAAAAATCCCAAGATCCTTGGCATAGGAAGTTCTCCATGGCCTGACCATCTCAACCTCTCTGCAACATCTCAGCCTATTTCTTACTCCATATTTTATTTTCCAGATTAAGTGAGCTGCCCCATTTATAAATCTGTTAACAGTCACACTGTGTTTAAACAATTTTTTGAGCTTTCTATAGTTTTCAACTAACTCCTATTCCTGCAAATAAGCAAATAAGCAAGCAGAAATTCTCTGCCCTCCCAATGGGCAGTGATAGAATCTTACTCATTTTTCAATGCTCAGTGTAGCATAATGGCTTTGAGCAGGCTCTGGAATCAGATTGCCTTCAATTCGAGCTCTATCATTTTGTAATGAACAACCTCTAGTGAGTTACAAGATCTCCTGTACCTCAGTTTCTGCATTTGTAAATTAGGGAAAATAGCACCTATTGCACAGGATTGTTAGGAGGCATAAATGTCAGGCTTTAGGACAGTCAGTGTCTGGCATACCATAGGCAACCCACTGTTATATATTATCATAGAGAATATGTTCAGTATCTTATGAAAGTGAGGGTGTATAAAGAGAAGTCATTGCAGGGGAAGGACCAGCCAGATTTGCTGACAGTCTTACTCTAATGGTAAGTCTATTTTTCATTTGGAAGTTGAATTAGACCATATGTGCTAGTGGGTATTATTTAGAGTGTGAGGAAAATCCCTGGGCAGAGGGTCTCCGGCCCTACACTCCACAGCTATATCCTGGTTGAAATTGTATCCCAGTACCCTTGAGGGCCAACCCATTCTGTGTAGATTCTGCTTTTCCTACGACAGCTGACAGAAGACATACTGTCTTTGTCTACATTCAACTTGCCCAAACAATAACCTAGTTCTTGTTTGGGAGATAATGGATGTTTTCATCAGAAGGATGCTTCCAGTTCACAGCTCAGCAGTGGCATAAAGGTGATGGACATTTTGAGTCCAGTGAATGATCATTCTTTTTGGACATATTTTTCCAGCTCTTATGATCCCAAGGTAGTCTCTGATGACTGACTCAAGTGATCTGCAGGGTCCTATCACTACCTTTGTACCATAAACATAGATCATACATGCTTTGACAGACACAGAGATTGATTGCCCAGTGGTAGAAGAGGTCTTCCCTGACTTCTCTTTTGGTCTCTGGAACTCTTCTCTGCTCACATGTGAAAGGAGATCCGAGAGCGCTCCAGAATTGAGTCTTTCCAGCCATGTGGTCTGGTAGACAGAGTATGGTTTCATAGCTAATGCTCATAAACATTATGTTCACTGAATTGTTAATGTCCTTGGAATGAAAATAGAGGTGTTTTCCTATGCAGAAGGCCCCCAAATTATGATGGTTTGACTTAGTTTTGTTTTGTTTTGTTTTGTTTTTACTTCACAATGATATGAAAACAATATGTATTAGGTCGAAACCATAACTTGAATTTTGATCTTCTCCCAGGCTAGCAATACGTGGTAGATACTCTCTTGTGATGCTGGGCAGTGGTAGTGAGGCGAGGCTCCCAATCAGCCGTGCAATTATGAGGGTGTTCAACTGATAAGCTTCCAACCATTCCGTACCCATACAAACATTCTGTCTTTTACTTTCAGTACACTATTCAATAAGTTACGTGAGGTATTCAAAACTTCATTACAAAATAAACTTTGTGTTAGATGATTTGGCTCAACTGTTGGCTAATATAGGTGTTCTGAACATGTTTGAGGTAGGCGAGGCTAAGCTATGATTAGGTTAGGTGTACTGAATGCATTTTTGACTTATGATATTTTCAGTTTACAGTGGATTTATGGGGAAGTAATCCCATCCTAAATTGAGGAAGATCTATACTCTTCTTCCTTTTTTATCCACTACTTTTCAGTTGTTATGAAAACATTAGCCTCAGAATGGTTCTGAGACCAGGATGAACAATGGTAAACGGAAAAGTTTGAAAGTAACTCTATTCTAAATACAATAGTATTTTGGTGCCAGTATCCAACGACTCCTTCATGGGCAAGAGACTGTAATGTGATTAGATTTTAATTGGTGGCCTTTCTACATCCCTCCCCCCCACCTTTTGTAGACAGTTAACCATGCTGGGAAAAGTGAAAGAGGTAAACAATGTGGGATAGATATCAGATTTTCTGGCTCTTGCGAATTTAATCGACCAACAATAATTGGTGGTAATTGACTGATACAATTGGTTTCCCTGTGGTTCCCTGAAAAGACTGTGTGGTAAAAGATTTAAAGACAGAGGGTGAATCTGGGGGCCATTTTGAAGTTGCTGCAATTCTTTTAAGCCACTAAGGTACCATTTAGTAAATTAGTGTTTTGTTGATGAATTTTAGTTCCAGAGGTTAGTTCACAGAATAGGAGAAATTGGCTTAAAACATTGAAAAAATGCTGATATATTCTTTCTGTGGGTAACTGTAACTTCTAAATTACAGCAAGCTTAAGTATTTTAAATTAGAAACAGAATAATCTGTTTTCCTATGAATATTTAACACAGTTTGAGCTATAACGTTTCAGTTAGATATAAATAGAAATTACAACTCATAGTTAATTAAACAATTCAAAGATCCCTTCCTGTTTTACAATCTGTTTTTGGTATCAGGGTATAATCTGAGCGAATTAAGTGCAAAGACCCATAATACAATGATTTGCATAAGGCTGCCAACAAAAATAAACCTGGCTGTGATTAAGGCTATGACAATGGTGTTAGCTTAGCTATACAGGCTCATGGAAGCATGCAGAACAAGAGCAATTAGATTCACAAACTGATTTATTACATAGGCTGCAGGTGTTGAGTTTTATGGGCATTGGGGATTATCAGACTTGCCTCTACATATTTCAGTTGAGTTAATGGACTCTTCTTGAAAATCATTCACTGAAACATAAAAAAAAAAAAAAAAGATGTGTCTCAATTCATGAGTTTTTTTTTTTAAGTAAATTTAACTTAAACATGTAAAAATCTTGGTTTGGAATTTAGCAATATTTAGGAGTAATAATAATTCACTTCTCATCCATTACAAACCTTTACTTTTTAGAATCCATAAGCCAGTGAACAAAGTGCCCGTAATGCTTGTGGGGATTTGGTGGGATGAGCTCCTGGCAGGGAATTCCCTCTCACAGTGGGAGTTGGGACGAAACTGTATGATACTGCCCACTCACTGGGGAGGGCCACTCATATTCACTAATTATTGAATTATGTTTGTCATTCTGATTGATTTTTTTTAAATAGAGGACTTGTGAGAAGTTAATTAGGTTACAGAAGAAAAAAGAATCGCCATAAAATGTTGACTTAAAACTAAAATTAAGATGCTAATAGTTCCAGTATTCCTAGAACTAAGCTTTATTGAACTCCCAAAATAAATTTTGCATCAGATTAGAGCTATTGTCAGATTGTTAGCTGTTATTTTTATTGTGGAGGGAAAAACAAACAAACCCTTATCGTAGCCATACTGTGGTAGTAATTTTGAAGATTTCAAGCATTTTGTTGCAGAAGAGAATTATCTTCTATACCAGTGAATTTTAGAGAACCAGTAATGTTTATCTCTCTAATGTGTGTATTTTGCTTTTCTCAATTTCCTTTAAAAAAATATAAATTTGCAAGGTCATCAGCCTTGAGTTAGTGGTTTGCCTAAGTATGTTCTGTATTGTGGTATCTTCCAGAAGCACAGAAAATATTCATAAACTACTTAGGAGTGTGCTATTGCTGTGTTTGTAAATACTTTATTGCTTTGGCCTTAAGAGATGGAATGAACCTTATGCAAATTTCAAAACGTATGGTTCGACTTTTGTCTGTTAACTGGTTTAATGAATATTTTATTGAATTTGGCTTAAAAATATTCACATATGTGTTTCTCATGCTTAATTCTGTTATTTACAGGGTGTTTTCCTTCTACATATTTGAGATTATAAATGCTTGACTTAAAGCAGCTGCGTATCCACTTCGTTTCTAGCCCTTGGCATGTAAGACTTGCTCCAGGCCTTGTCTTCATTTACCTTTCACCAGATTGCAAATGTGCAGCATTTTTCTTGCACTTTTTGAAACCGAGCAAATTATTCACAAATGTTATAGGGTGACTGAAGCTAATGGTCTACTTTTCTTAAAATTCTTTTTGCCTCTGTGCTTTACTTGAAAGAATACTGGTTTTGGTTAGGGTACACATTGCTGAGGCCCTAAGAATAATTGGAATGAACAAGTAAAAAGAATTTTCTTCGTAACCAATTATTGAATCTCTATTTAAATAATATGGCATTGTTGTTACAGTGTTGAAATTGCTTAAAATAACACATTGATTACATGAGGGAAAAACTGTATAATCTAAAGAAATAAGCAAACTAGAACTCTGAAGTGAATTAATATTACAGTGTAAAGCTTTTCTGTATGCTAGGAGCCAACAGCTTTTATATTTTTGTTGTCTTGCAGTTTTGTTGTTTTTGAGGTCTGTTTGGAATCTATGAAATGAAGCACTATCTAATTTCATATCTACAAAGCCAAGCTTTGAAATTATGTGTAAAGCTATTCTGCCTCAATACTATTATTATAATTTATAATGAAACAAAAAAAGGAAACTGAATTTTATTTTGAAATTTTCTGTAATTGGTCCAGTCAACCCTATGGAGACAAATAAACCTCTTGAAAGCCACTACAGAAAGTTTCAATTAGAAAAATATAATGTATGATATATAATGAAACACACAATATTTAAAATGTCCCCCAAAATGAAAAAATGCTTTTCTCCCCGCAGCGGGAGTAAAGTGATTTTTATATGCAGTATTGAATAAGAAGTATTGGAGAAACTTATATGACGCAGTTGTCTATTAGTAGTTAATTCCCTGTGGTCTTTGTATGTAATAAGAAAGGTATAAATTCCTCTGGACACTTTTACTGTTTATTTACCGCTGACCGTGATATTACTATTTACTTGATAACCTGTACCGATATGATTCCAGGCCTCTGAGCCGTTACGAGTGTACCTCAGTCAGGGAAGCAGAGTGTTGAGGAAAGGGTAAGACTGTGGGTAGCAGAAGGGGTGCCATTGTTCCTATAGAGCAGAGGGTGTGTGTGTGGGTGGGTGTGGGTGTGTGTGGGTGTGGGTGTGTGCGCGCATGCGTATGTGCACATACGTGTTGTGGTGTACTGTCGTACCTTTCTTTCTGCAGGCAGGGGATAACATCTGCTAAGGACTGATGACTCCTGCCTCTTCCTGCTGCTCTCTCCTCTCCATATTCTTATTCCATTGAAAATTCAGTGTATGCATTATTCATCCATTAAGACGATTTTCAAAAGTAACTGAATATAAAAGGTGGCCCGCGTGTTTCGTTTTTAGTAGTTATCAAACAGATCTGTATTCAGATGCTCCACTCTCTGGGGCATATGTGCTCCCATTACCCCTCCCGTGCCCACGGCAGCTATTGCCACAGACCTCATGGCAGACGCTATTCCTAAACCCAGACTCCTTCTTGGAATCCGTTTTAAACATGACATTTCAGTCGGCGACTACCATGGACTGTAGTTGGCATTTGAACTGAAACCCGTCCACCATCCTGCTTAGGAATCATAGTTCCTGCAAGGCTGGTCCATCCAGAGGAAGCTGGGTCCAGTAGTTCCTTCCCCCAGTGGATGCTGGTTGGAATTAACTAGATGCAGGGCATACTCAGGTCACTTTCCTTCTTAAATAGAAAGGCAAATTTTAATTAAAATAATTGTATAAATTGGCTCATTGTACTCAATAAGCTAAATAGTCATAGGAAAGCACATACATCTCATACCTTTGTCTACTGTTAGTAACCACAGTGTAACTGAATTTGGGGTTGCAACTGTTATTCGGACTTGCAGGGGCAGGAGATGGCAATACTTGTATATTAGTTCACCAGGACTTCCAGAACCAAGAGCCACAGACTATGTGATTGAAACAACAGAAACATAGTTTCCCACAATTCTGGAAGCTAGATGTCTAGGATCAAAGTGTCTGCAGGGTTGGTTTCTTCTGAGGCCTCTTTCCTTGGCTTGTAGGTGGCTGTCTTCTCCCTGAGTCTTCACATGGCTTTCCTTCTGTGTCTGTGTTCGAATCCATTGGTTTTATAAGGCCACCAGCCATATTGGATTGGGGCCCTTCCATACAACCTCGTTTAGTGTTAATTACCTCTTTAAAAATCCTGTCTCCAAATACAGTCACCCTCTGAAGTACTGGGCGTTAGGATTCCAGTATATGAAATTGGGGGGTGGGAAGGGGACACAGTTCAGCACATAACAACCTGTTTTAGTCTCTGATTAAGGAGTCTCTTTTCGTGCTCTATCCATCAGAATGAAGACTTCATTTCTTCCTGGTCCTGCAAATAGCTAGAGGTCCACTTCCTCAAACAGCTTGTCCTTTTTTTCCCTACTGCTTTTTTAAAAATAAAGAAGAGAATATAGTGACCTGCAGAAAGTAGTGACCCAGGAAGCAGAAGTCCTGGGTTCTAGCGCCAGCACTACCACTATTCAGCGGTAGAGTTGTGGAGGCCACGTGGCCATAGGTGCTTTATAGTCTCTAGAAAATAAAGAGGTGGGACCAGACGACCACTTAGGTTTTTCCTAGAGCTAATATTTCAAGACTCTACCTAGTATTATTTTATTCATTCAAGCATTTATCCACCAGTTATTTGAGTGTCAGTAAGTAGTGTGACCTACTTTATGTGCCCTGTCCCCCAGGAAGGCTGGGTGCCATCCAGCTGAAGTAGAGCCTCACACGTTTCAATTCCTCATTCCTTTCTTTTTTCTTTCTTTTTTTGGTTTTATTTTAATTCCAGTATAGTTAAAATACAGTGTTATGTTAGATTCAGGTGTACAATATAGTGATTCCACAATCCTATACATCACCCAGTGCTCATTGTGATAAGTGCACTCCTTAATCCCATCACCTGTGTCCCCCATTCCCCCCCCCACCCCAAACCATCAGTTTGTTCTCTACAGCTAGGAGTCTGTTTCTTGGTTTCTCTCCCTCTCTCTCTTTTTTCCTTTTCTCCCTTGTTTTTTTCTTAAATTTCGTATATGATTCTCACTCCTTTTCTCTGTACCCTCTTTTCTTTTCAGTGCTTTTTTACAGCATGCAAATCACTTCTTCAATGAAAAATTTTTCTGTTTTCACGGGTTACAACTTTCTCTTCTAAACAACTTTTCAAGTTGTGGATTCTTTTCCACTTAATCTTTGCATCCACAGCTATTTCCTAAAAATATTAAGACTTTTCACTGTGATATTTGAAACATGTTTTAAAACTTAATTACACAAGAGTTTCTCAAAGGTTTATCTTGTAAGCTCCCTCAATCATTCCTTCTCTCATTTATTTAGTTTACTCTTGAATAACAGGGATTATATGCAGATTTGTTGGATAAATACAGTGCAGTACTATAAATGTATTTTCTTTTCCTTATGTTTTCTAAATAACATTTTCTTTTACTTACTTTACTGTAAGAATACAGTATAAAATATATATAACATACAAAATAAGTGTTAATCAACCAATTATGTTATTAGTAAGGCTTCTGGCCAGCAGCAGGTTATTAGAAGTTAAGTTTTGGGGAGACAGAAGTCATATGTGGATTTTTGACTGCATGGGGGGTTGGTATTTCTAAACTCCATGTTGTTCAAGCATCAAGTCCATATGACACACAATATGCATATGCATGTGTATGTATATATATATGTCTCATATGTATCTCTATCAGACTTTAAATACTTTTTTCACAGTAATTCTGTTTTCTGTAAACATTCTTATTGACATCTCCACTATTCCCAACACTTATAATCAATATTTTAAAGTATCTGTTTCTAAACAACTAATTTTCTCATAACCTCATTGAAAACAAAAATGATGAAAGCTTTTATGGTTCTGTTTACTGTGTAGAATAACGTTAACACAATGCACCAGTAAGGTTTAATTGTGAAATGGCTATGTCAACATTAGATACCCCATGGTTACTTAATTAAGCAAATCAAGAATCCTTGTCAGTTCGTTTTAATGGGGGAGAATCATCTCTCTTCAGGAAGTCTTGTGGTCAGTGGGCAAAAATGGCAACCAGCTTCTCAAAAGTTGAAGGCATTATTATGTACTAAAGGTCACCCACAACTTTTATAATAGAGAGCCAGCTGTGTAAACTGCAAGATGTTGTCAAAAGGAAGTGCCAAGCAAAACTTTGGTGCTGTTTGCTGACTATGCTGAAGGGCAGAGAATCTAAATTCTTGCCAGTAGTTTAGAAAATTGCTTAGAAAAGCGTAGTCTCTGGGAGGTGCTTACTCTCCAGGGCCTGGGATCCAGTCCTAGAGATCACACTTGGCGTAGCACCTTGGTCCTCAAAATCTAGCTAATGACAAGGCCTGGATCCTGCAGGGTCAGGCTCAGGAAGCAGCTGGGCAGGCCATCCTTCTAAACGGCCTAGTTAAGCTGCCAGTTCTTAAAACCTGGAAGTAATTCTTTAGATGGTTTGGAATCAGCATCAGCTATGATGTGGTTGCAGGATTGTCAACTGAAGTTGATTAAAATACGTGTCGCTCTCTATGACATTATAATTAAAATAACCCAATTTCCAAATGGTGTGCAAGTTTTTGCAGGCCTAGACCAAGAGTTCTTTCATGGTTTAAAAATGTGTTCATGCTCTATAGCACATGATCTGAAACATTGACATTAGCTATAATTGCACAGAAGCAATCAAATGGTGTTCATTATGCCCCTATTGTCTACCTGAGACTCTTTAAAGAGTCACACATGGGCCAGACCCAAGGGGCTTATAGCGTAGTTAAAGAGATGAAATGGGCTTACGTGAAAAGGTTGGTGAGCAGAACAGTGTTTAACCATGTACTGTGGGTACTCTGTTTTGGTTTAAGCAAAGCGTTTGTAGGGGTTATCACACAGTACAGTAATGAATAGTACAATATGCGTAAATATAAAGAAACTAAAGTGTAGAGAAACTAATATAGTGGTAAAATGAAGCCAGGAATAAAAGTAGTTAATAAAAATAGACATTTCAGAAATTTCTAAAAGAGAGTGGCTCAAGGTAGGGGGAAAGTCAGAAAGGAGTGACAAGCAAATGGATGTGGGATTTCCACTTTTTGTTCTGACCACCAAGAAGTTCCAACTACAGGATTAATGGCACCCATCAGATAAAAACAAACCAGTTGCTCAAGAGAAGCAGCTGTCCAGACCTGAGCACCCAAAGAACTCCCTGCAGTGTTTCTCCATAAAGGTGAAATGACAGGAAATGTCCTCAAATAATATACTGCAGTAAAATAATATCAAACTTTACCTTGTTTCATATAAAGCCCTCCACATAAGATAGGAGATAATCCTGAAACACAGGATTATTTGTAGTTAGAGGCAAAGGTATATAGGACAGTTGAGGATTGTGTGTAGATCTGTTTTCATTCAAAAATAAAATTGAGACCATTCCCAAAGAGAGCGTGGCATGTTCTTCAGTTAATTCTCATGAATATTATTTTGCAAGTCTGGACTTTTTTAACTGTCTTGTTAAAACTGAAGTACAACATACAGGTAGTAAAGTGTGTTAAAATCAAATCTCAAGTGTGTGGTTCAATGAATATTTACGTCTGCATACATTTGTTTAAAACTATCACCCAGATCAAGATTCAGGACAGTTCTAGTAACTCAGAAGTTCCCTCATTCTCCTTCCTAGTCACTACCCTTCATTGTTGACTTATAAAGCAATTGATCAATTGTGCCTCTATGTGAGCTTCATACAAATTAAATCATACAGTATGTACTCTTTTGAATCTTGCTCATTATAAATGTCTGTGAGATTCATCTCCCTCTTTTTTGTATAGCAGTTTTTCATTTCTTTCATTGATATGCAGTATTCTATTATACAAATATACCGCACTTTGTCTTTTATCCCATTGATGTATATTGGAGTATTGGATATTTCCCATTTTTTTTGTTATTATGAATAAAACAGCTCTGAAAATCCTTGTGTGTGTCTTTTCCTGGGCATGTGCACTCATTTCTTCCTGGAATGGAATGACCGATCACAGAGCAAATATGTGTTTAGGTATAGATGATACTGATAGACTGCTTTCCAAAACTAGTAGTATTCATTTTCTACCAGGAGTATCTGAGTTTTCCAATTGTTTTGCAGCTTCACTAATGCTTGCTGTTGTTAATCTTTAAATACTTTAGCAATTCTGATGGTATATAGTGGTATCTCATTATGATTTTAATTTGTATTTCCTTGAGAAGTTGAGTACCTTCTCTTATGCCTGCTTGTCATTTGGTTAGCCTTTTTTGTCTATTTTTTAAAATTGGATTGTCTTTTTCTTAATCCTTTTAGGAATTTTTTATATATCCTGAATATGAGTCCTTTGTTGAGTTTATGTATCAGAAGTACCTTTGCCCAGGCTATGGCTAGCCTTTTTACTGTGTTAATGATGTTTTTATATGAACAAAATATCCTGAGCTTTTCATAGGAGTTGGGCAGGAAAGAGAGGGCCACCAATGATATTCTCTGGTAAGAACCTGTAATACAGCATATTGTTATGGAAAAGTGCTTAAATTATAGGTATAGGTAGAAAATAAGACCACAGAGAATAAGGTAGTAATTGTATGGTAGCTAATACAAGAAAACTCCAGATCTTTGTAGACTGTTTGGGCTCAAAGACTTAGAGAATGTTCACTGGGAAGGTTTTTGGAGATCATCTGCTTGAACTCCTCATTTTACAGATGAAAATGAAGCTTAAGGATGTTAAATAATATGCAGTAATTAAATTAGGCTTGATATAGAAAGTGAAATCAGAGCTGCTTCTTAAAGAATATGTGAACTACACCTGCGAAGATTTTCTGTATTCGTCCTCCCTTCAAATAATCGTCACATTGTCCTAATAATACATTTGCATTTCTAAGATTGTTTCCTGGAACTAATTTTTTTTGGAAAGGAAGGAATTGGGAAAATGTGGTTACCACTGGCAAACCACCTACTTGGTGTGTGATCGTGATGAAATCATTTAGCTTCGAGGAAACTCTTGCTGGGAATTTAAGGGACAATAATGAGTCATACCTCATTCCCCACTCCTGAACTTGGAACTACCTGAGAGGCGACATGGAGTCACACAGAGGGATATGATATAAAACAGTGCTTTTATTACAAAGTAAGGCTGACTTGGAAAGCATGAGTGACTTGCCACACTCTTTCTCCCCTTCCCCCAGCAGGACCTTGAGACAGCCCCCATGAGGGAGAGTTGGGGTCTGCAGGGCAGATGTACCTACCCAGAACCCCATCCTTGTATCCTTTAAGGGCAGAGGAGAAGGAGAGCCAGACCTCCAGCCCTCCTGTGAGAGCCAGACCTGTGTTTGCATAGTACTTTTTCCACTTTTAGAGTTCCGATTCTGCCTGCACCATTGCAGTGGGAATTTCTCCAAGTCTCAATACCAGGTCTGATAGCCCTCTGCCTGGTAGGAAGTCTTAACCATGGCAGGCGTTAGGTACCTGCTGTGATGATTTGGCCCCACCCATCAAACCAGGAAACCCAATACTACCACAGTTCTCCCAAAACCATTTGTACTAATTAAACTCTATTTCTGAGATCCTGATCTTTGGAGGGAGGGCAGGGATGTCACAGGTCTCTTTAAAAGTTGGCAAAAGCTGTGGACTCTTCTTTCAATAAAAGGCACATCAAACACAATTTTCTGTATTGTCCCCCAAGACTCATAAAAGCCCTAAATTCATCCATGGAGCTTAGGATGACTTTGGACATCAGCGAAAAACCCCTGTAATTGAATTAGGAGAATAACTCTGCAGGTTTTAATTTAAAACCCAGTACATTTTAAAATACAATATAAAGAAAAACAAAAACCATAATCCATTTATCCAGGGCTAATTAAGAACTTGGGATGGCTGCTTCTAAAACCAGTAATTCCTCCCATTGGCTTTACTCTTCTATACACTTGTACTTTTATTCTGTAAAATCTGTTCTCCTCTTGATTAAAAGTTCTTCCTACATGACTCCGAGAAAGGGGAAAACTTGTTGGATAGGGGATTTGAAATTCTCAACCTATGACTTTTCTCCATTGCCAAACTTTTAGAATGAACACATTATTTGTATTTATATAGATTTATTTTTGACACTCTAAAGGGAAATGTTTCACATATGAAAACAACATTTTTATTAGTTGTAAACATATGAAAAATCACAGTTTTGCTCAATGTGAAATATTTGATCATTTAAAAAAATTACATATCTTCTTTGTTTGGATGAAAACATTTTGATGCTTTATGCAATATTGCTAAGTGTAAATTTGAAAAGCATTTTTCTGTCTACTTTTATTTGCAAAAATAAATACACAAAATGTAGTATATACCAACAGCAGTTTGGAATAGAAGTGTGTGTCAATCAGTCAGATCCTCCCCCAATTTTTATCTTTGGAATGCAGTCCCACTTGTAAATGATCGTGAGGCTGTTTACGGGGTTTGGCAGACTACATTGAAGCCTGCTGAAAGGGGCACAGAGCTTTGCATATTGCTTACATTTGGCCTATGAAGAATTTCACAGGCATGGCTCCCAACCCAGCACCTGTTCCCTACCCTCTAGTGCCCCTGGCACAGGTCAGTCTGGAGCCAAGGCCTGTGCTGTCGGCCAGCAAATGGAAAGGGGGTTATGGTAAGATAGGCTTCTCAGGATTGGCATGGTAGTGGGAAGTGGGATGATGCCTGGTACTTGAAGATGTAATTCATTCCTGGGAGGTGTAATGATCTCCCAGAAGTCTTTGATCAGGTAGCAATGAAGAGTCAGTATTTACTACTGGGCAGCAAAGCATGTAGGTCTTCTTATAAGGGCTTCTTATCGACGGGCAGGCTAGACTGTCATATGGTTACCTGGGAGAAGCTCTGGAGCACCAACAGGAAAGGCACCATCATCAGATGCTTTGTCTCTGTCTGGTCTAATAGGACACAGGTGTTGCTTCTTGAATGATATGTAATAATTCCCTGCTACAGATGGCCTGGTGTTGCTCCAGAATCCTAGGAGTCTATGCTGTGATTCTCCTGCTAAAGCCACCCGTACACTCCACATAGCATCCTTCTCCATCACAGATACCTCTAGTGCCAGACACTTTCTAGCTGAGCTGCTTGCATCACCTTCTGATTGCAAGGAACCCTGTTAATGTTTCATGTCACCTAAGAAATGAATGAAAGCAGTATCCCTTTGTGTAAAACATACTGTCTTCAAAACCTACAGAGGCCTAAAAAGGGTTCTGCTTCCTTCTGGGTACTGGGAATATAACTCATCCTTTGGAGAGGATTTCCCCTTGTTACAGTTCACTGTATAGGTCAGTTACATGATTTTCGGGCCCAGTGCAAAATGAAAGTATAAGATCTTGGCCACGGATAGAGAAGTCATTGTACCCTTCCCATGTGCCCACCTCCCCACAGAAGGCAGATGACCCACAGGGATTTCAGCCCCCATGCCTGGACCCACTTGGTGCCTAGACTGGGAGTTCCCTCATTATACGTATCAAGTTGAGAACAGCTCATGACCAATGGTAAAACCCAAGCATACAGTGAGTGCATTGGTTCATTTGGTCCCCACAATCCATCTTTGAGGTAGGTGATAAAAGAAATAGGTAACATTTGCCTGGCACTTTACAGTCAGCATGTACCTTTTTTTTGTTAATTGACCAGTTTGATGCTTGTTTTTTCCTCATTCTTGTACAGTGCACACCTCAGAAAAATGGATTCTTGGAATTTTCTGAATACAAGGTTCTGTTCTTAGGTCACCATTTTCCACAGGACATGATTATTTGGAAATAAGGTCCTTCCACACCTTTATCTCCTAAAACTCTCCCGAGACAAGCATCAGTCCTTTCCTTTTCCCCATCAGAATGGGTGGGTCCTCGGGCCGGCATAGCCAGGGTTACCTGCCCCATTGGCTTCCTGGACCAGTGGTGTCAACCAGCTGACTGATATGTGTGGCCCACATATAATTCAATAGTTGCCCCTGCCTGTCTTCGAAAGACCCTGTGGAATTCACAGAAATTTGGGGATTCTGTGGCTAAGACACTCCTCTTTTTTGTTAAACTTGTGTGCCATGACACAGGAAGCAATTCGTCTTCTCATTTTGTTCCTCATCCAGCATTTTTTCCTCAACCCTAGTCTAGTACCTCATCCTTCCTTAGCCAAACTCATTTTCTTAGCTTGAAGGAGAAACAGGAAGCCATCTTCCTGTTGTGTTCGGGGGTCAATGTAAGGACACGGTGAAGGAAGAGCTCTTGTTAACTTTGCATTTGGGCCCATTTTTATGCATTACATCACCACTTTCAGTTCTTGCCTTCTATCCTGTATGTTTGCATACCCAGGAAAATGCACACACACATACACCATGGATACTACTGGGGGTATGGTCATATTCTTCCCACATCCTGCTGGTTTTTCCCAGCTTCCCCAGAGGCCACATAAAAAGTCTTTTTGTCTATTCTAAATATTTGCTGAAGACTAAAGGGGAAAGAATGTGAGTGAATTTTGCATATTTAAAAAAAACTACTAAACATTAGAAAAAGTCTATTTTTCTGTTTCTTGACAATTCACAGAAGCTCAGTTTCTTTTTATTTCTTCTCCAGTGTTGTCAGTCTTCCTGTGATTGATTCCAACCAAATTCTTTCCCCCAACCCCTAAAAACCCACATAGACTCAGACAGACAGACAGACAGACAGACAGACAGACACACACACACACACACACACACACACACAGAGGCACACACATGAACAGAGGACTTCGAAGTTTTAAGCAGAATGAAATCAGGGTAGGGCTTGAGTGAGAAGATGACATGTGAACAGTCTTGAAGAAGGTGGGACAGTGAGCTTTGTAGCTATCTGGGAGAAGAGCATTCCAGGAAAAGGGGACACCCAGGACAAAAGCCCTGAGACAGGTAGATTCAAGGCATGCTTTAGCAGCAGCAAGGAGGAGAATAAATGTGAAGAATAGTAGGGACCTAATGGTATAGATTAGTGTGGACCATTATAAAGAGTTTGAGTAAATTTTACCTTGAGTAAAATGGGAGCCAGTAATGGGTTTTGAACAGAGAAACATCATGACATGCCTTTTGTCTTCAAAGAATCAGCTAGACAGTTAGGAAGTATAATCACAGTGGGAGCATGATTTTTTATTTACATGTATATCCCTATAACCATCACTAAGAAGGGATAAAATATTCTCAGCATCTCTACTGTATCCTCTCTTTCAGTTGATACTCCTGCACAAATGAGACCATTACTCTGATAGATTTGTTTTGCCTCTTTTTAATTCCATATAAATGCAAATCAACTAGTATATACTCTTTTGTATCTGGTGTCTATCGTTCTATATTTTGTCTGTGAGTTTTGTCCATGATATTGCATATGTCAGCAGTTTATTTTTTTCACTGCTGTCCAGTATTCGATTATATTAATATACCAAAATTTATTCACTCTCTTGTTGATGGACATTTATTTGTTTTCAATTTTTTTTGTGAATGAAGTTACTCTGAACATACTTGTTCATATCTTGTGTTGAATGTATGCATTATCTTTCTTGAGTCTGTATCTTGAGTTTGTGTTGACTGGAATTAGTGGGTAATGGGTTAGGCAGTTGTCTAATTTTGGAAGATACTGCCAAACAGTTTCCAATATAGTTGAATCAATTTAAATTACTACCAGCAATGTATGAGCACTCCAGTTACTCTACATCCTTAACAACTCTTGATATTATTAGTTCTTTAAATTTAACCATCTTCATAGATCAGCAATGATATATTACTGTGGTTTAATTTGCATTTTACTGATTAATAATGATATTGGGCACCTTGTCATATATTTATTGACCATTTGTATAGATAGCCTTTTTATGAAGTAGCTCTTCAGGTCTTTTGCCCATTTGGAAATTTTGAATTATCAATCTTTTTTTGTTATTGATTTGTAGGAGTTCTTTGTATATACTTAGTAAAAGTCCTTTGTTATATGTTTTGTGAATACCTTTTCCTAGTCTATTACTTTTCTTTTCACTTTCTCAATGATGTTTTTTGAGAAATAGAAATTCTAAATTTTAATGAAGATTAATTTACTAATATTTTCTTTTATGGATGCTTTCTTTGCCATGATAAAGAAAGTATTATTTTTATCTTAACTTTCTTCCTAAACAGAAAAGTTAGAGAAATTGAAGCAACTTTGGTTTAACTAGTTTTCAGTTAGACCTGAGATTAAACCACCCACTGAAATATCTTGCCTCTTTTCCTTTTATTCTTTCCTCTTTTCTTTCTCTTCCTCCTCCTTCCTTGTTCCTCCTCCTCCTCTCCTTTTTTGTTCTTGGTCAGGAGATATATCCCATCCTGCTGTAGTTATCTCCTGGCTCTATTTTCCCCTGTAGAAACTTCTGATCCTGCTGATCATTTTCAGGCCATTTGTAGGCCTGTCCAGCTGGATTAAGGAAAAGTAGGGAACAGAATATAATAGAGGACTCTAGTTGATCCATTTCTTTGGAATTGTATATTAGGCTCATCCTATCAAGGGAATTAGCCCAGTTTTATAGAAACCAAGTATAGGCAAGGCAAAGGCAGTATCATTTTTATTGCATACCATATATGACAACTTGCACAGTCCTGGCACATAGTAAGCACTCAGAAAATATTTTTTTGAAGATTTAGTGGATTGATTCTGAAAAAAAAATCAAGAAATAAGTTCTTGCAGTCAATATAACATCCTACAAGTTTTCATTAATCCCACTATAATGTAGGAGGTGGTGTCATAGATGCTCCTTTGGTCAATCAGTGACTTTTATCTTAAAAGTTAATGGCAACTTTGGCTAGCATATGTTTCCTATTTTTTTAATAAAAAAGTTGTTTATGCAAATGTAAATAAATGTTTCATACATTGCTACCTCATATGTTTACAGAGTTTTAAATTAAAAAACTTTTAATGCCTCGCTATATTGTTTATTATGTTCTTTACTTTGTATATTCTAATAGGTTCTATGAATTTTTTTTTTGCTTTTCTAGAGCAACAGAGTAAAATCCATGCATTTTCTTTGTTCATTTGTATATAATTTCCATTTTTATGTTCTTGTATTTAAAATATCCATTTAATGTCTTATAACATTACCATAGGTATCTAATTTGTTGGGGTGCTTGAGTGGCTCCGTTGGTTAAGCATCTGCCTTTGGCCCAGGTCATGACCCCAGAGTCCTGGGATTGAAGCCTGCATTGGGCCTCCTGTACAGTGGAGAGCCTGCTTCCCTTTCTCCCTCTGCTGCTCCTCCTGCTTGTTCTCTCTCTCTCTGTCAAATGAATAAATAAAATCTTAAAAAAAAATGGATGTCTAACTTGTTGTCTAATATTTACTTAATGGGGCGCCTGGGTAGCTCAGTGGGTTAAAGCCTCTGCCTTCGGCTCAGGTCATGATCTCAGGGTCCTGGGATCGAGGCCCACATCGGGCTCTCTGCTCATCGGGGAGCCTGCTTCCTCCTCTCTCTCTCTGCCTGCTTCTCTGCCTCCTTGTAATCTCTCTCTCTCTGTCAAATAAATAAATAAAATCTTAAAAAATATATATTTACTTAAAACTAGTTTTAATATTAGAACTCCAGGAACTTTTCTGAATCAAGTTTTGACATTAGCTTTTGAAAGTTCATTCATCAGAGAAAAAAAAAATCTAATTGTCTCGCCCATTGAAAAAAGCCATTTATACCTCAAAGAAATTTCCTCAGACCTTCTAAAGCTAATATACACATAAAGGCAAAATCTTTTCATTTGTATTGGGTAGATATCCATAACTGATGCTGTTTTAGAATATTCTCACAGGTGGATATTTTGCTTAAAGATCTACTTAAAATTGAAACTTAAACTGTCCCTTCTGCTGATGTTTTTTGGTGAATCAGGTATGAAGTTTCAATTCCTTGGTGCTAAATCCACTGACATGCCTTATTTTGAACTCCACGAGACTGAGAAATTGAGCTCAGGTTTGAAAACAAGAAAGGCATTCATGGGATTTTTACTTTTTGGCTGAAGATCCCTGCATTTTTTAATTTTTATTTTTTTACTTTAGAAGGTAAATAGATTGCTTAGAGGCTAATCTTAATCTCTCAATTTTACAGAAAAATCAATGGGATTTAGTTGAAATGGTTCAAGACAATGCCTGTGTACAAGTGACTGAATAGGTGAAGAGAATAGAAAACAGCATCCGCTCTCAGCCAAGTTACTGCTTTTGTACTGCTGTATAAAGGCAAACAAAGGTTCCTTGTTTGGCCCCATTTTACATCCTGATAATCTCATGTTATATACAGATAATCCCCATGTACATTTTTCACACATCTGTAAATGAACATTTTAAAAATGATGTCTTTTCTGTTGATTAGAACTGTCATGATTAAATGGCTTTGGGTTTTTTTTAGTCTGGGAATGTACAAGATTAGACAGGAATTACAAACAAAATTAAGGAGACTTTAACAATACCTTATGGATAAACTTTACTTAGGAGTAAAGCACCAGGGATCTTTCTTTCTCTCTCTTTCTTTCCTTTTTTCTTTTCTTTTCTTTTTCTTTCTTTCTTTCTTTCTTTCTTTCTTTCTTTCTTTCTTTCTTTCTTTCTTTCTTCTTTCTTTCTTTCTTTCTTTCTTTCTTCTTTCTTTCTTTCTTTCTTCTTTCTTTCTTTCTTTCTTTTCTGAGTGTGAAAGAAATGAGAACAAGATGAGGAAATGAAAAATGTAAGTGTCTGCATGTATTTCTTGAAATAAATACCAGGAATTATAAAGAATCAGAGAAGATTTAGAAAAATAGGGTAAAAATAATTCTCTTCCAGTTCATTGTTTCCTATCTCTTCAGGCTGTTTGTGGAAAATTCAGACCATTACACAATAAACATTTTACATAGAAATAATTTTTGTCCACCCACATAGCTCCGTGACAGGTATTAATGGAAGAGCAGAGACGGAAGCACAGCTGAGTGGTATTCAGGTATCTTAGGAAATGCTATCCACTGCTGAGTGATAGGGTATCTTCCCCCTCACTTTTCAGAGCCTGAGCATAGTTGCTGGTGCCATGGGATTCCAGCTGTGATTTCAGATGTTCTAAAACAATGTCCCCAAAGAGGCACTCCAAGGGGACTTTCTTATGAAGAAAGTATTCTAAAGGTATTGGTATTGATTACTTACCTTCATTCAACAAGTATTTATGGAACATGCTAGAGAGACAGCAGTGCACAATGCAGAGAAAAACAATAAATCCCTACCCTCATGGAGCTTATGGTAGGGGGTAGAGTAATGACAATAAATATAATAAATAAGTAAATATAATAAGTAAGTGTTAAAATGGGACATAGAGAAATAAAATGAGAGCAGGGGCTAGGAAATGATGGGGACAAGTGGGTTGTAAGTTTTGGTAAGATAGGCAGAGTTGGTAGGCCTCACTGATAAATTGTAATTTGAGCAAGATCCCAAAGGAACTAAGGAAGGTGAGTTATAAAGAATCTAGGTAGGTGGAACACCTAGGGCAGAGGGATGAAGGAGCATGCTTGTGTGTTAGAGAACTAACAAAGAAGCCAATGACTGTTGTAGAGGAGGCAAGGTGAGAAAATTTGGAGGTGAGGTCAGAGAGGTAAAGGCGTGTCCTGGGTGGAGGTGAGGCCCATGTCATACAGAGTCTCATAGGCCATTATAAAGTGTTTGGCTTTTGTTCTCAGAAAAATGGAGAGTCATTGCAAGGCTGTAAGCAGATCCTGTCATTTTACATTCCTCTCGATACCCACAAAAGAATGTAATGCAAAGATAACTATTCTCTCGTAACCCCCAGTACCTGTGCATGGTGGTTGCTCAGCAAATATTTGTTGAATGGATGAATGAAAAATAGTGGCACACCCATGCCCAGGTTTTTGATCAATCTGATGATAAAGTGCCTCATTGTGGTATTGTTGTGTTTTCTTTGCCCAGGATTCTGTGACTAATTAAGCTGTACGTTTTCCATGGAAGTCCTCATGTGCCTTCTCTCCCCACTGCTGTGAACATGCTGCATCTCCTAGACTGTGCACAATAACTTGAGAAGGGTCTTCAGAGGCACTTCTGTCTTTTTGGCTGGTGTCCACAGCATGGAGGCAGGGTTTCTCTTGCCAGCTCCTTCTCTGGTTGAGCGGCTGTTCTTAGGCACAGGTCTTCAAAGTAAGACTTTAATCTTTGTGGGGCCCTTTCATTCACTCCCAACATTTTCAGCCCAGTCACGGGTTCTACAAGGACAGCATTTCTTAAAGTGACTATTGTCCAAAGTATGAATGTCCTAGTCCCTTGCTGTTTCCCACCTGTCTGTTTATGCAGACGGCTCTACCGGACTGTCCCTAATTGTGTTGTCTCTATTCAGTAGCAGTGATAGATTGGCACTAGCATATTTTTATCAAATATTGTCTGTGACTACCTCTATTTATAAAGGTAGATGCTGATATTTTTCTGTTCTTTCTTCACCTTACCAGTCTTTCAAAAGTTCTTAATAATAATTGTTGCTGACCTGTATTTCCCTCGTGTTGTGTTTATCAGGATATAATTGACATAGAGTGAAATCCACAAACTGTTTTCCTTTCCATTTTAACTATGTTAAAGTGTACGATTCTGTGTTTTTCAGTATGTTCATAATGTGTGCAACTATCACCACTATCTGATACTAAAACATTATGGTCACTCAAAAAGGAACCCCAGAATTGTTAGCAGTCACACCCAGTCCCTTCCTCCTCCAGTCCTTGGCAACCCCTAATTACCTACCTTTTGTTTCTATGGACTTACCTATTCTGGACATTTCATATAAATAGAATCATACAGTATGTGACCTTTCGTGTTTATTCATTTAGCATAACATCTTCAAGGTGCATCCTTGTTGTGGCATGTGTTAGCACTCACTCCTTTCCATGGCCTAATCATACTCTGGTGTATGGCTATACCATCTCTTACTTATTCATTCATCAGTTGATGGACATCGGGGTTGTTTTTACTTTTTTGGCTACTATAATGCTGCTATGATCATTCTCTTACAAGTTTTTATGTATACATATTTTCATTTCTCTTGGTATATACCTATGAGTGGAAATGCTCCTAGGTATATGTTTCTATTTTTGTCTTTAACTTTTTGAAGAAAGACCAAACTATTTTCCACAGCAGCTGCACAATTTTGCAATCCCACTAGCAATATATGGGAGTTCTAATTTCTCCACTTCCTCATCAACCCTTGTTCTTTTCCTATCTCTCTCTCTCTCTCTCTCTCTCTCTCTCTCTCAATCTCCCCTGCTTTTTTTCTTATTATAGTCACACTAATGCTAGTGAAGTGGTGTCTCTTCATCATTTTGATTTACATCTCCATAAGGGCTAAAGATGTTTAGTATCTTTTCATGAGCTTATTGGCTATTCATGTATTTTCTTGGAGAAATGTCTACTCAGATTCATGGCCCTTTTTGAATTGGATTATTTGCCTTTTCATTATTGCATTATAGCAGTTTTTATATAGTCTATGTGTAAGTCCCTTGTTAGATATATGACTTGCAAATATTTTCTCCTATTCTGTGGGTTGTCCTTTCACTTTCTTGATGATGCACTTTAAAATACAAAAGTTTTTGGGAGGCTCATTCAATTGAGTGGCTGCCTTCGGCTCAGGTCGTGATCCCAGGGTGCTGGAATCGAGTCCCACATCAGGCTCCTTGCTCAGCGGGGAGTCTGCTTCTCCCTCTGCCTACTCTGTCTGCTGCTCCTCCTACTTGTACTCTCTCTCTGACAAATAAATAAATAAATCTTTAAAAAATAAAATAAAATAAAATACAAAAGTTTTTAATTTTGATAAGTCCACTTTATTTTTTCTGTTATTTTTGTGTTTTTGATGTTGTATCTAAGAAATCTTTGGCTAACCCAAGATTGTGAAGGTTTACTCTTATCTTTTTTTTTGAGTTTTATATTTTTAGTTCTTACATTTAGCTCTTTGATTCACTTTAAGTGACTTTTCAGTTATGATATGTGGTAGGGCTCTAACTTCATTCTTTAGTTGTCTCGGCACCATTTGTTGAAAAGACTATTCTTTTCTCCTTGAATTTTCTTGGCAGTCTTTGGAAATCATTTGATCATAGATGTAGGGGTTTATTTTTGGACTCCCAGTTCTATTGCATTGATCTATATGCCTACTCTTTGTTAGTGCCACATTGTTTCAGCTACTATAGCTTTGTAAAGAGTTTTGAAATCAGGAACTGAGTCCTACAATTTTGCTCTTCCCTCCCAAGATTGCTTGGCTATTCTGGATTACTTACATTTACATATGATTTTAGGATCAGCTTGTCTGTTTCTGTAAAAAAGACAGAATTTTGGCAGGGAATTCATTGAATCTGAAGATCAATCTGGGGAGTACTACCATTTTAGCAATAATAAATCCTCCACTCTATGAACATGGAATGTCTTTAAGTATATTTAGCTCTTTAATTTCTTCCAACAATCTTTTGTACTTTTCAGCAAATGAGATTTGCCTTCTTTTGTTAAATTTATTTCTACATATTTTATTTTTTCTTAATGCTATTGTAAATGGAATTAGTTTCTTAATTTCATTTTCAGAATATGTGCAAATGTTAAGTTCAACCAATTTTGAGAAATGAATACACTTATGTTGCTGTTCTTTGATAATGTAGCTAGAGAATCAGGTGCAGTTCATTCTTCATTAGAATTTTTCTAGATTGGGACACCTAGGTGACTCAGTTGTTTAAGTGTCTACCTTTGGTTCAGGTCATGATCTCAGAGTCCTAGAATAGAGCCCCATGTGAGGCTCTCTGCTCAGCAGGGAGTCTGCTCCTCCATCTCTGTGCTTGTGTTCTCTCTCTCTCTCCTCTCTCCCTCTCTCAAGTAAATAGGCTCTGTCCTCTTTAAGACCAACAAATAATGCAAAGAATGTTGTGATTTGTAAGAACATAGTTAAAATGGGCATGAGTTATTGGGGTTGGGAGTAGGAAATGAGGAACAGAAATTCAGATTTTTTTTTTAATTCAAAGTTGTTTATAAAATCAACTGAGCCAATCAGAGAAAGACAATTATCATATGATCCCTCTGATATGAGGAATTTGAGAGGCAGGGAGGGGTTAGTGGGGAGAAGGGAGGGAAAAATGAAACAAGATGGGACTGGGGAGAAGACAAACCACAAGAGGCTCTTGATCTCAGGAAACAAACTGAGGGTTTCTGGAGGGGAGGGGGAAGGGAGGGATAGGGTGGCTGGGTGATGGACATTGGGGAGGGTATGTGCTATGGTGAGTGCTGTGAATTGTGTAAGACTGATGATTCACAGACCTGTACCCCCGAAACAAATGATACATTATATGTTAATAAAAATTAAAAAAAATCAACTGAGCCAATACCAGTTTACAACCCATGAAGTCTCGGATAAGAGTTTCAGATGAATCATGACTTGGGAAGACTAAGATAATTTGATGCAGTCATTCTATTGAATGGCTATTTAGTATTGGGAAATCAAATTTTAAAGTATTTCATGACTCTCTGAAGCACATCTAGTGAAGACTAAAAAAGTCTTCAAAAATTTGTGTATCAGTTTGAAATGTGCCTTTAGTTATATCAAAACAAAATGGGTAATAATTTGAGGTTCTATTTCAGGATAGACTGAGTAATAAAATAAGCAAATGAAGATTGTAGCCAGCAAAGATTTTTGTTTATAAAAAAGTCTCCAATCTCTAACCATTTGCTCAGCTATGTAAACTGGAGAGCAGAAATTTAATGGCTATGGAAAGAAATTGGAGGAGGAACCAAAGCTTTTATCTTGCCTGCCAACAGTTACACTGTTGTGCTTATTTTGAGTCTATAACATCAAACTTTGGGACAGATGAGGAAAGGAAGCAAAATGTAATAAAAGAAAGTTCACTATGGTTTACTGCCTAGATCTTTCTGGTTTTACATTTTTTTTTTGCCTAGGTCTTTATAATAATAAATAGTTAACATTTGGAACTAAGTTTCATTTATTTTTATTATTATAAAAATGTATACGCACATTTTAAAAATATTCAACAAAACAATAGATCAATGAAAAGCAAATCTTCATTTTGCTTTAGACCTCCAGTCCCACTCCCCAGACATAACCCCTTAACTGGTTCTTACTTCCCTTTTCAGAACATTTTCATGCATATTTGCATACTTAACTTTGGCCCAAACTACATACATTATTATGGACCTTGACTTTTTTTTTTTTTAATTTTTTTAAAGATTTTTATTTATTTGACAGAGAGAGAGAGATCACACGTAGGCAGAGAGGCAGGCAGAGAGAGAGGAGGAAGCAGGCTCCCTGCTGAGCAGAGAGCCCAGTAAGGGCCTCGATCCCAGGACCCTGAGATCATGACCTGAGCCGAAGGCAGAGGCTTTAACCCACTGAGCCACCCAGGCGCCCTGGACCTTGACTTTTTAACTAGACAGTCTTTTTTGCTAGTTCCAAGTCAACACATAAATGTGTACTTCATTCTTTGTAGCCATTACAGAATATTCCATTATGTGGATGAGCTATAATTTTTTAAACCAGTCCCTTATTGCTAAACATAGATTTTCTTTTATTTTCTTTTAATTACAAGTGATTATTACATATCTTTGATTTAGGAGAGTAAAATTAAAAAGATACTGTTTTTATTTCATTGGCTATAACAATTATTCTGTACTTTCTAAAGTATTTTTGTACATTATCATTTTTGCAATTTTACATAAAATGTCATTATTTAATAATTATCTTCTTAAGGCTGATTATGCATGGAATTGAAAACAATTTGTAGAGTTGAGAGTATGTATGATAGTTGTGAACTTGATAGCATAGCTTTTTAGATAGAAGCTTTATTCTGTCACACTACAAAACAACATACTGTTTTAGGATGGCTGGATATCTGTATGACACAGACGCTGAGCAGAGTGGCTTAAAATATGTAGTCCTCTATTGTTGCTCTTGTTTGTATTCTCCCTTCATCCTCACCCTTGGAGCCCATCAGTTTTGTGCCCCCATCTGGAAAGTAGTACCCTACTGATAGGTACAAGGAGAAGATCCATTTGACTTTGAGCTTTTCTTTTCCTAAGCCTTTCTGCCCACAGACACATAGACCATTGGACCTGTTCAGTAGATGAAGCTAGCATACAGGATTTTGTCTAGAACTAGTATAATAAGCTGATGCAAGTTGTCCAAAAGGTGAAGCACGAACAAAGGGAGCTGTAGACGAGGGTTTCAACACCATTCAAATAGGCATTTGCCAGAATGAGAAAGCACAGGTTCACTCTGAGTAAAGGCACTAAGCTGTCAGGATCCCATTAGGTCAATGACTACTCCTATGTCTTGCTCCATTTTTGACTCCCTACTTTTTTCCTCTTCTTCATTTGTCTAATCAATACCCATCATTTTAAGACTAATGAAGTCCCATCCTTTTCATGAAAATGTCCCCTTCTACTGAGATCCATGGTGCATTCCCTTTCTCTGCATTCTGATGAAACCATTATTTAGAGCAATAGTACCCAACTTGCATATTGTAATAAAATCAGTTACATGATGTTTGTACGTAATAGCTATTTCTGCTAACTTTTATTGACACTTTTATGAATTAGAACAAATTATTAGCTACCCCACCTACCTCTTACCTTATCTCATACTGTGCTCTTTACAACAACCCCCCAACTGTCCCACTTAAACCTCACTCACTCCCTCTCAGCCACAATGATCTATGTTTCTCATTAGTTTTGTTTTGTTTTTTAAGATTATATTTACTTACTTGACAGAGAGAAAGAGAGAGAGAGAGAGAGAGAACAAGCAGGGGGAGCAGAAGAGAGGGAGAAACGGGGTCCCGCTGAGCAGAGAGCCCGACGTGAGGCTCAATCCCAGGATCCTAGGAACGTGACCTGAGCAGAAGGCAGACGTTTAACCAACTGAGCTACCCAGGCACCCCATTAGTTTTGCTCTTTCCACCAGAGTCTTTGAACACCCAGAGTCTTTGCACAACCTATTGTCTCTCTGAAACTTATTCCATCACCCTTTCTTCCTCATTTTTCCAATCTATAATTAAGTATTGGTACTTCAAGTGAAACTTGATTGATATTCCTAACAAATGCCTTTAGTTTATGTCCTCATAGTACTTCTTTTATAGCAGTGACTTTGGCTAAAATTTTATATATAGGGTTATTTGATTAATGTCTTTCTCTTCCAACAGACAGTGAAGACAAGGGCCTTGACTTTTTTTTCTTCATCATCTCTCTTGGAAAAATATTTGTTGAATAGATAAATGAATTAGACAATTCACATTATAACGCCAGTGTTTTGTGCTTGCTTTCCTTTGTTTTCTTAGATAGGAAAGGAGATGAACTTAATGCCACCAAAGTAGAATTAGATATTATTTGGGCTCATTTTTATCTAAGCTAAAGTCTGTTGGTTGAGAGTATGTTTTGCAGATATGTCTTGCTGGAAAAATATTTTTAAAACACTGCTTTATACTATTACTTGGACAATTATGTACTCCCCGGTTATATCTAAATTGTAAGATGGCAATACAAGTAAATATAAAAGTATATGCATAGATACATGCATGCAGGCATCTATGCATAACTAGATACATACATACATATTACAGGTATACATACATATATATTTTCAAAGCTACATCTAAAATACACGTACTCAGTACAGGCATGGTGTATTGGTTAAGTGCATGACTTAGGCAGCCTGAGTTGTACTTTGGCAATGATGCCACTCAATGGCTAGTAGTTACCTTACATAAGATACTTAGTCTTCCAGAGCCCCAATTTATTCATTGTTAGATAAAAAATAATAGTATTACCCTGAATGGGTTGCTGTGAGAATTAAATGGGATTATGCATTGTAAAAGACTTAGTGCCTATCATAATAATAAGGGCTGTTTTTTGAGTGTTCAGGAATTTGTATTTAAAATAATTAATGAATAAATGGCCATGGTCTTGACCTATTTTCAGTTCAAAGCTGCATACAGGGTCAAGTCAGCAACCAAAAATATAACCCACAAAAACGTAAAAATTGGGGAGCACTATTCCAGGGAATGATGTAGAGTGATTACCTATTAGACCTTGCCACCATCTCAATAGAATTTCTTTGCTGCTTGACATGACTGAGTCTCACAGTTTCTTTTTAAAGGTGTTGGAAACATTGCATTTACTCATGTTCTTTTGCTTTAACAAAAAAGTTGACAGAGAGAAAAGGACAATTGGCTAGAAGTAGGCAGTGTTTGAAGTTGGCTGACTGCCTTGTTTGAAAGTGAAAAAAGAAACCAAACTGTAAACACCAGACTAGCACAGTCTTACAGAATGATTTCACAAAAAGAGAGAAATGCGGTTGCAAAAGAGGGTAAAAGTTTTTATGGTTGAATATAAGATATATATCAGGCTCCACACGATCTTTGTTTCTACTAATTCTCCTGGGACAAACAGGATTTTTGATTCTTGTATTTGGAGAAGGCGTGCAAGCCTTACCATAAATGTATGAAGGATGATTTTGCATTTGCCAGTCTAAGTGATCAATTTATAGTGGAGAAATAGTGGGCTATAAAAGAGACTTTCATTATTTGAAATGAAAAGCAAAGTTTGGCTGTTTGATAACCACAAGTATGCCACAACTCCAGAAACTTAGTTTCCATTATATGATAACATCCCGTTCTCCCATCCTCCCCCTGCATCCCACCAACTACCGCACAGCCAGAAACAAAACAAAACAAAACAAAACAAAATAAAACATAACAAAATCCCATTTATACTTTGGGGAGTTCAAATCATTTCAAATTATTTGAAATAATTAAAAAATGTATAATACATTACTCTGGGGTGAAAATATAACTAGGAAAAAAGTTATCTAGAAGTTGAGTACTAGATAATAAATTTTGTGTCTTATTTATGAGAAAACAGTTACTTTTCCAGTTTTAATTTATATATATATATATGTATACACACATATACATATATAAAACATAAACTCTTATACATATACAATCCTTATATGCACACATATAATCATTATGGCAAAATTTTTTATGTGTACATGTCAATATATATTAGCTCTTTAGGTTATAGCTTGCTTTATATAGAATTTGTAAGAACAAACTCTATATTTTCAGAAAATAAGGATTATATTCATCTGTCATTCCTGAAATTAATTTAAAAACCTAATTATATGACAAATGTTTTTTTTGATTTGTGTTCACATTATCTAAATGGTTGGAATTCTGACCCTTTCCCCAGAGTAAGAGGCAATTCAGATTCTATGCTAATTAAGTCCTGTGAGTCTTATGAAATATCAGTTTTATTATAGAGATTGCTTTTCTCTGGGGCTTAACTAGGACCACCAAATGCAAAATTCTGAACCACACATGTTTGAGAACCTCTAAAATCTCAAAATGAATTAAGTAAGAGTAGTAAACTTTTAAAAGATGTGGGAAAATGAACATAAATGTCTTAAGAGTGAGGTCTGTCTCCTTTTTTCCTTTAAAAAGAAAGTTTGTGGGCACTTCTGTTTAATATGTTACAACACTTGGAGCAACTGCAGCAACAGCTCTAGTCAGAAGTTAAAGGTAAATATTGTTTCATCATATAGTATGAAGTAGATAGGACTTTCAAAAAATGCTGCAAACGTCTTTTAGTCATACAGTATTACGTCTGTATTATACATGGATATTCTTCTCTTTCATCCTTGAATATTTAGGACATTTGAAAAAATGAAATGTCTCTGCATTTCTTACATGATTAATCTTTTCTATATCCTATTAATATGTCTTCTATCTGTGTTCTGTTGATCAATGTGACAGAATGAGTTAGCCAGGGGACCTAGAGACTAAATGGTCCAAACACCTCCCCTTCTACAGAAGGGAATAGAGACCCTCGGTGCTTCCAATAGATTCAGAGTTGGTTCCCTTCTTCTTACGAAATTCACATGTAGTTATGAGAGAGCTTATAATTATTCAGTGATAAAATTCATAAAAACAAATGGAAATATTTAATAAGTATTAAAATTGTGATACTATTAAGTGGACACAAAGAATGTAGAAACTAGAGTTATTGGGGAAAATGTCATGGGGACATGGAACTCACCTGGGCATTGAAAATATTGGACAAGTGGAGGGAAGACATTTTAGGTGGGAAATAGCACTGACAACAATACACTCTTTTTATAAAAAATACTTTATTTATTTATTTGACAGAGAGCAAGAAAGCACAAGCAGGGGAAGTGACAGAGGGAGAGACAGAAGCAGGTTNTGTATGACACAGACGCTGAGCAGAGTGGCTTAAAATATGTAGTCCTCTATTGTTGCTCTTGTTTGTATTCTCCCTTCATCCTCACCCTTGGAGCCCATCAGTTTTGTGCCCCCATCTGGAAAGTAGTACCCTACTGATAGGTACAAGGAGAAGATCCATTTGACTTTGAGCTTTTCTTTTCCTAAGCCTTTCTGCCCACAGACACATAGACCATTGGACCTGTTCAGTAGATGAAGCTAGCATACAGGATTTTGTCTAGAACTAGTATAATAAGCTGATGCAAGTTGTCCAAAAGGTGAAGCACGAACAAAGGGAGCTGTAGACGAGGGTTTCAACACCATTCAAATAGGCATTTGCCAGAATGAGAAAGCACAGGTTCACTCTGAGTAAAGGCACTAAGCTGTCAGGATCCCATTAGGTCAATGACTACTCCTATGTCTTGCTCCATTTTTGACTCCCTACTTTTTTCCTCTTCTTCATTTGTCTAATCAATACCCATCATTTTAAGACTAATGAAGTCCCATCCTTTTCATGAAAATGTCCCCTTCTACTGAGATCCATGGTGCATTCCCTTTCTCTGCATTCTGATGAAACCATTATTTAGAGCAATAGTACCCAACTTGCATATTGTAATAAAATCAGTTACATGATGTTTGTACGTAATAGCTATTTCTGCTAACTTTTATTGACACTTTTATGAATTAGAACAAATTATTAGCTACCCCACCTACCTCTTACCTTATCTCATACTGTGCTCTTTACAACAACCCCCCAACTGTCCCACTTAAACCTCACTCACTCCCTCTCAGCCACAATGATCTATGTTTCTCATTAGTTTTGTTTTGTTTTTTAAGATTATATTTACTTACTTGACAGAGAGAAAGAGAGAGAGAGAGAGAGAGAACAAGCAGGGGGAGCAGAAGAGAGGGAGAAACGGGGTCCCGCTGAGCAGAGAGCCCGACGTGAGGCTCAATCCCAGGATCCTAGGAACGTGACCTGAGCAGAAGGCAGACGTTTAACCAACTGAGCTACCCAGGCACCCCATTAGTTTTGCTCTTTCCACCAGAGTCTTTGAACACCCAGAGTCTTTGCACAACCTATTGTCTCTCTGAAACTTATTCCATCACCCTTTCTTCCTCATTTTTCCAATCTATAATTAAGTATTGGTACTTCAAGTGAAACTTGATTGATATTCCTAACAAATGCCTTTAGTTTATGTCCTCATAGTACTTCTTTTATAGCAGTGACTTTGGCTAAAATTTTATATATAGGGTTATTTGATTAATGTCTTTCTCTTCCAACAGACAGTGAAGACAAGGGCCTTGACTTTTTTTTCTTCATCATCTCTCTTGGAAAAATATTTGTTGAATAGATAAATGAATTAGACAATTCACATTATAACGCCAGTGTTTTGTGCTTGCTTTCCTTTGTTTTCTTAGATAGGAAAGGAGATGAACTTAATGCCACCAAAGTAGAATTAGATATTATTTGGGCTCATTTTTATCTAAGCTAAAGTCTGTTGGTTGAGAGTATGTTTTGCAGATATGTCTTGCTGGAAAAATATTTTTAAAACACTGCTTTATACTATTACTTGGACAATTATGTACTCCCCGGTTATATCTAAATTGTAAGATGGCAATACAAGTAAATATAAAAGTATATGCATAGATACATGCATGCAGGCATCTATGCATAACTAGATACATACATACATATTACAGGTATACATACATATATATTTTCAAAGCTACATCTAAAATACACGTACTCAGTACAGGCATGGTGTATTGGTTAAGTGCATGACTTAGGCAGCCTGAGTTGTACTTTGGCAATGATGCCACTCAATGGCTAGTAGTTACCTTACATAAGATACTTAGTCTTCCAGAGCCCCAATTTATTCATTGTTAGATAAAAAATAATAGTATTACCCTGAATGGGTTGCTGTGAGAATTAAATGGGATTATGCATTGTAAAAGACTTAGTGCCTATCATAATAATAAGGGCTGTTTTTTGAGTGTTCAGGAATTTGTATTTAAAATAATTAATGAATAAATGGCCATGGTCTTGACCTATTTTCAGTTCAAAGCTGCATACAGGGTCAAGTCAGCAACCAAAAATATAACCCACAAAAACGTAAAAATTGGGGAGCACTATTCCAGGGAATGATGTAGAGTGATTACCTATTAGACCTTGCCACCATCTCAATAGAATTTCTTTGCTGCTTGACATGACTGAGTCTCACAGTTTCTTTTTAAAGGTGTTGGAAACATTGCATTTACTCATGTTCTTTTGCTTTAACAAAAAAGTTGACAGAGAGAAAAGGACAATTGGCTAGAAGTAGGCAGTGTTTGAAGTTGGCTGACTGCCTTGTTTGAAAGTGAAAAAAGAAACCAAACTGTAAACACCAGACTAGCACAGTCTTACAGAATGATTTCACAAAAAGAGAGAAATGCGGTTGCAAAAGAGGGTAAAAGTTTTTATGGTTGAATATAAGATATATATCAGGCTCCACACGATCTTTGTTTCTACTAATTCTCCTGGGACAAACAGGATTTTTGATTCTTGTATTTGGAGAAGGCGTGCAAGCCTTACCATAAATGTATGAAGGATGATTTTGCATTTGCCAGTCTAAGTGATCAATTTATAGTGGAGAAATAGTGGGCTATAAAAGAGACTTTCATTATTTGAAATGAAAAGCAAAGTTTGGCTGTTTGATAACCACAAGTATGCCACAACTCCAGAAACTTAGTTTCCATTATATGATAACATCCCGTTCTCCCATCCTCCCCCTGCATCCCACCAACTACCGCACAGCCAGAAACAAAACAAAACAAAACAAAACAAAATAAAACATAACAAAATCCCATTTATACTTTGGGGAGTTCAAATCATTTCAAATTATTTGAAATAATTAAAAAATGTATAATACATTACTCTGGGGTGAAAATATAACTAGGAAAAAAGTTATCTAGAAGTTGAGTACTAGATAATAAATTTTGTGTCTTATTTATGAGAAAACAGTTACTTTTCCAGTTTTAATTTATATATATATATATGTATACACACATATACATATATAAAACATAAACTCTTATACATATACAATCCTTATATGCACACATATAATCATTATGGCAAAATTTTTTATGTGTACATGTCAATATATATTAGCTCTTTAGGTTATAGCTTGCTTTATATAGAATTTGTAAGAACAAACTCTATATTTTCAGAAAATAAGGATTATATTCATCTGTCATTCCTGAAATTAATTTAAAAACCTAATTATATGACAAATGTTTTTTTTGATTTGTGTTCACATTATCTAAATGGTTGGAATTCTGACCCTTTCCCCAGAGTAAGAGGCAATTCAGATTCTATGCTAATTAAGTCCTGTGAGTCTTATGAAATATCAGTTTTATTATAGAGATTGCTTTTCTCTGGGGCTTAACTAGGACCACCAAATGCAAAATTCTGAACCACACATGTTTGAGAACCTCTAAAATCTCAAAATGAATTAAGTAAGAGTAGTAAACTTTTAAAAGATGTGGGAAAATGAACATAAATGTCTTAAGAGTGAGGTCTGTCTCCTTTTTTCCTTTAAAAAGAAAGTTTGTGGGCACTTCTGTTTAATATGTTACAACACTTGGAGCAACTGCAGCAACAGCTCTAGTCAGAAGTTAAAGGTAAATATTGTTTCATCATATAGTATGAAGTAGATAGGACTTTCAAAAAATGCTGCAAACGTCTTTTAGTCATACAGTATTACGTCTGTATTATACATGGATATTCTTCTCTTTCATCCTTGAATATTTAGGACATTTGAAAAAATGAAATGTCTCTGCATTTCTTACATGATTAATCTTTTCTATATCCTATTAATATGTCTTCTATCTGTGTTCTGTTGATCAATGTGACAGAATGAGTTAGCCAGGGGACCTAGAGACTAAATGGTCCAAACACCTCCCCTTCTACAGAAGGGAATAGAGACCCTCGGTGCTTCCAATAGATTCAGAGTTGGTTCCCTTCTTCTTACGAAATTCACATGTAGTTATGAGAGAGCTTATAATTATTCAGTGATAAAATTCATAAAAACAAATGGAAATATTTAATAAGTATTAAAATTGTGATACTATTAAGTGGACACAAAGAATGTAGAAACTAGAGTTATTGGGGAAAATGTCATGGGGACATGGAACTCACCTGGGCATTGAAAATATTGGACAAGTGGAGGGAAGACATTTTAGGTGGGAAATAGCACTGACAACAATACACTCTTTTTATAAAAAATACTTTATTTATTTATTTGACAGAGAGCAAGAAAGCACAAGCAGGGGAAGTGACAGAGGGAGAGACAGAAGCAGGTTCCCAGCTGAGCAGGGAGCCCAAAGTGGGGCTTGATCCCAGGATCCTGGGATCATGACTTAATATAATAATAATATATCTGTTATATATATGGATATATGAGTGTGTATATATGTCTGTATATCTGTTATATGTATATGTGTTATACACATCTTCTTTATCTATTCTGTGGATGGACACTTGGCTACTTCCAAATGGCCATTGTAAATACTGCAATAAACATAAGGGTACATATATCCTTTCAGATTAGGGTTTTTGTATTATTTGGGTAAATACTAGTGATTACTTGGTTATAGGTTGTAGGTTGTAGTTCTATTTTGAATTTTTTGAGGAAACTCCATACTGTCTTCTGCCATGGCTACACCAATTTACATTCCCAACAAAAGTGCGTAAGGATTCTTTTTTCTCCACATCCTCACAAGCACTTATTTCTTAAGTTTCAATTTTAGCCATTCTGACAGCTTAGAGGTGATATCTCGTTGTAGTTTTGATTTGTATTTCCTTGATAAAAAGAGAAGAAAGAAAAATGGGAAAATTTCTCCCATGAGTGATGTTGAGCATCTTTTCATATGTCTGTTGGCCGTCTGGATGTCTTCTCTGGAGAAATGTCTGCTTATGCCTTCTGCCCATTTTTAAATTAGATAATTCATTTTTAGGTGTTGCATTGTTTCAGATCTTTATGCATTTTGGATAGTAACCTTTTGTTTGATATTTGGATACTAACCCTTCATTTGCAAATATCTTCTCCCATTTAGAAGGTTGTCTTTTTGTTGATATTTTTCCCTCACTGTGCAGAAACTTTTTATTTTGATGTAGTCCCAATAGTTAATTTTTGCTTTTATTTCCCTTGCCTCAGGAGACATATCTAGAAAAATGTTGCTACAGCTGATGTCAGAGAAATTACTACCTGTGCTCTCTTCTAGGATTTTTCTGGTTTCAGGTCTCACATTTAGGTTTCTAATCCATTTTGAGTTTATTTTTGTGTATGGTGTAAGAAAGTGGTCCAGTTTCATTCTATTGCACGCAGCTGTCCCATTTTTTCAACACCATTTTTTTCCATTGGATATTCTTGCCTTCTTTGTCAAAGATCAATTGACCATATACTTGTGGCCATATATTTATTTGTAGGCTCTCTATTCTGTTCTATTGATCTATATTTCATTTTTGTGCCAGTACCATACAGTTTGATTACTGCAGCTTTTTAGTATAACTTGAAATCAGGAATTGTGATTCCTGATTCAGGGTCTTTTGTGGTTCCATACAAATTTTAGAATTATTTATTCTAGTTCTATGAAAGATACTGTTGGTATTTTGATAGGGTTTACATTGACTCTGTAGACTGCTTTGGGTAGTATGGACATTGTAACAATATTTGTTCTTCCAATTCATGAGCATGAAATATCTTTCCATTTCTTTGTGTTATCTTCAATTTCTCTCATCAATGTTTTATAGTTTACAGAGTAGAACTTTTTCATTTCATTGGTTAAATTTATTCCTAGGTATCTTATTATTTTTGGTATAGTTGTAAATGGGATTACTTTCTTAAATTCTCTTCCCGTTGCTTCATTATTAGTGTACAGAAATGTCAGAGATTTCTGTACATTCATTTTGTATCCTGCGACCTTACTGAATTTATTTATCAGTTCTAGCAATAGTAGTTTTTTGATAGAGTCTTTAGGGTTTTCTATATAGAGGATTATCTCCTCTGTAAATAGTGTAAATTTTACTTCTTCCTTACTAATTTGGATGTTTTTAATTTTGTTGTTGTTGTTGTTGTCTGATTTCTGTAGCTGGAACTTCCATTACTTTATTGAATAAAAGTGATGAGAATGGACATACTTGTCTTGCTCCTGATGTTAAGGGGAGAGCTCTCAGTATTTCCCTTTGAGTATGATGTTCACTGTGGGTTTTCACATAAGGCCTTTATTATGGTGGGGTTATTATGTTCATATAAGGCCTTCCAAACCTAGTTTGTTGAGAGAATTTTATCATGAATATATGTTGTACTTTGTCAAATGCTTTTTCTGCATCTGTTGAAATGATCATATGGTTGTTATCCTTTCTCTTATTGATGTGATGTATCACATTGATTGTTTTACAAATATTGAGCCACTCTTGCATCCTGGGAATAAATCTCATTTGATAATGGTGAAAGATTTTTATTGTTGGATTTAGTTTACTGATACTTCGTTGAGGATTTTTACATAGATGTCCATCAGAGATATTGGTTTATATTTCTTTCTTTGTAGTGTCTTTCTCTGATTTTGGTAGCATAGTAATGCAGGCCTTGTAGAACGAATTTGGAAATTTTCCTTTCTCTTCTATTTTTTGGAATAGTTTGAGAAAAATAGGTATTAACTCTTCTTTAAATGTCTGGTAGAATTCACCTGTGAAGCCATGTAGTCCTGGACTTTTGTTTGTTGGAAGTTTTTTGATTATTGACTCAATTTCATTCCTGGTAATTGGTCTGTTCAAGTTTTCTATTTTTTTCTGATTCTGTTTTGGTAAGTTCTGTGTTTCCATTTATCCATTTCTTCTAGGTTATCCCATTTGTTGGTAAATAATTTTTCATGATATTCTCTTATAATCCTTTGTATTTCTGTGGTATTGGTTGTTATTTCTCCTCTTTCATTTCTGACTTTGTTTGAGTCCTTCCTTTTTTTTAAAATGAGTCTGGGCTAAAGGTTTATCAATTTTGTTGATCTTTTCAAAGAACCAGCTCATTTCATTAATCTGCCCTATTGCTTTTATAGTTTCTATTTCACTTATTTCTGCTTTAATTTTTATTATGTTTTTACTTCTACTGGCTTTGGGATTTGTTTTTTCTTTTTTTCTAGCTCTTTTAAATGTTAGGTTAGGTTGTTTATTGAGATTGTTCTTGCTATTTGATGTAGGCTTGTATTGCTATAAATTTCCCTCTTAGAACAGATTTTGCTCTATCCCAAAGGTTTTGGACTGTTATGTTTTCATTTTAGTTTGTCTCTATCTACTTTTTGATTTCCTCTTTGATTTCTTAGTTGACCCATTCACTGTTGTGTAGCATGTTATTTAACCTCCATGTATTTATGCTCTTTCTTTTGTGTGTGTGTGTGTGTGTGTGGTTGATTTCTAGTTCCATAGCTTTGGACTTTGATCTTTGAATCTTTGATCTTTGAATTTGCTGAGAATTGTTTTGTGTCCCAAAATATGTTCTATTCTGGAAAATATATCATGTACACATGAAAAGAATGTATATTCTGCTGTTTTAAGATGGAATGTTCTGAATGTCTCTGTTAAATCCAGCTGGTCTAGCATGTCATTCAAAACTACTGTTTCCTAGATTTTGTTTGGATGATCTGTCCGTTGATGTAAGTGGGGATGAAAGTTTCCTATTACTGTTTTATTGAGATTGACTATTTCCTTTATGTTTGTTATTAACTAGCTTAAGTATTTGGGTGCTCCCATGTTGGGTGCATAAATATTTATAATTATTCTATCTTCTTCTTGGATTGTCCCCTGAATGATTATATGGTATTCTTTGTCTCTTGTTATAAACTTTATTTGAAAATCTCTTTTGTCCAATATAAGTATTGGTACCTTGGTTTTCTTTTCACATCTATTTGTATGATAAATTCTTCCCATCCCATCACTTTAACATGCATCTTTGGATCTTGCATGCAGCATGTTGGTGGGTCTTGTTTTTTATCTATTCTGTCACCCTATGTCTTTTGATTGGAGCATTTGATCCATTTTCATTCAAAGGAATTATTGATAGGTGTGTATTTATTGTCATTTTGTTACTTGTTTTATGGTTTGTTTGGGGGTTTTTTGTTTCTCCTCTTTTCCTTTCTTCCTTTGCTCTTTTCTTTCACAATAAGTTTGCTTTCTTTAGTGATATACTTGATTCCATTCTTTATTTTTTGCATATCTATTGTGTTTTTGATTTGTGGTTACCATTTGATTTATATATAATATCTTCTGTAGGTAGCAGTCCATAATAAGTTGCTGGTTACTTAACTTTGAACCCATTATTTATTCCTCTCCTCCCCATGTTTTGGTGTATGGTGTCATATTTTACATCCTTTTATTTTGTGAGTCTCTTGACTAATATTTATAGATATATTTATTTTTACTGGTTTTGTGCTTCTTACTTTTCTTACTCTTGCTTGTGGTTTCTCCTTTCCACTCAAAGAGTTCCCTTTAACCCTTCTTGAAGGACTGGTTTCATGACCATGAATTCCTGTAACTTTTGTTTGTCTGAGAAACTCTATCTTTCTTTCTATTCTTAATGATAGTCTTGCTAGATAGAGTATTCTTGACTACAGATCTTTTTTCTTTCAGACTTTGAATATATCATGCCTATCCCTTCTGGCCTGAGAAGTTTCTGCTAAAAAATTAACTGATAGCCTTATTGGTTATCCCCTTGTATGTAACTGTTTTTTGGTTTTGTTTTGTTCCTCTTGCTGCTTTTAAAATTCTCCCTTTATCACTGCTTTTTGCCATTTCAATTATTAAGTGTCATGGTGTGAACCTCCTTGGGTTGATTTAGTATGGGGATCTCTGCCTCCTGGATCTAGATTTCTGCTGTCCCCAGATTTGAGAAGGTTTCAGCTATGATGTCTACAAATAAGTTTTCTGTCCCCTTTTCTTTTTCTTCTTTTGCTAGAATCCCTATAATGTGAATGTTATTATGCTTGAAGGTATTGCTGAATTCCCTGAGTCTAATCTCATTTTACATAACTTTTTTTCTCTCACTTTTTCAGCTTCCTTACTTTTCATCACTCTGTCCTCCAGGTCATTGGTTCATTCTTTTGCTTCCTCTAGTCTACTATTTATTCCATCTAGGTGTTTTTTTATTGCATTTATTGTGTTCTTCATCTCTGATTGGTTCTTTTTTTTTTTTTAAATCTCATTTGTGCCTCACTGATGTTCTCCACTCTTTTCTCAAGTCCAGTGAGTGTCTTTATGATAATTACTTATTTCTCTCTGAGGCATATTATGTATCTCCATTTCAATTACCTCTCTTGATGTAATTTTGTCTTGTTCTTTATTTGGTACATATTCCTCTACCTCCTTTTTTTCTCTAACTCTCTGTGTCTGTTTTTGTGTGTTAGGAAAGATAGCCTCTCCTGCACTTGAAAGTAAAGGCCTTATGAAGAAGAAATCTTATTGTACCCTGCTGTGCAGTGTCCCCTGTTCACCAGAAACTGGCGCTTCAGGGGTGATGTGTGTGCCCTACTGTGTGGCTGGGCTGCTTTTTCCTTTAGTCCAGTAATCTGCAATGGCTCTCTTTGCCTGTTGTGGGCAATGTTTGGTCTGTACGTTGTTAGTGGGCCAGTCTGGGGCTGCATTGGGTGTGAGTTGAGTCATACCAGAGATTTGTTAGAGATGCAGCAGCACCGAACTGCAGGGCAATTTCCTTGTGTTTTCCATGGAGTTTTCATTGGTGGGCAGGGCCTGCAGTCAGACAGATGTCTGCTCCCACCCTGCTGCTGGGGTTACAGTCTGACTAGTGTATATGGTTATCTTCTCCTTTCTCCAGGACAGGAGTTACTTTGGAGTAGTGCTAGCCACTCTAGGGGCTCCTCCCACACTGCCAGGTCTGGGCACCACCCTGTGTAGGCTTTGACCAAAAGCATATTAGGGAGGGCAGGTTCATTGAAACTGTGTGGGGTGGGGGTGGCAGGGTGGCAGTTAATACCAAGCTTTGCATACTCCTGTGGGTCATCTATGGAAGGGATCTCTGTAGCACCTAGACTTATGTGGGCTGTCTGGAGGGTTGGATTGGCAGAAGCACAGTGCAGGGCAGGGGAGATGGGGTAGAAGTGCTAGTAAGTTAGACAGGTGGCATTGTGTTTAAGCTGGGGAATTGTTTTTAAGAATTTATGAAATTCAGCCTCTCTGGTTCTCAAAGCCAAAAATTATGGGGATTCTTTATCCCTGTGCAGGTTCCCCAGTGTAGGGGTATATTATTCTCCCTTCTCTGTGCCTGCAGCATCCCTCCCTCCTGTGGATACTCCTGAGAGTCTGTTTAGTTCCCAAATTGGTCTCTGCCCTTCCTACCTATCTTACATGTGGCCTCTGCTCTACATTTAGTTGTGGAGTTTATTCTGCTAGGCTTTGGGTAGTTTTCTGGGTTATTTACACTGACATAAGTGTTATCAAGTTATATCAATGACATGAGGTGAACCTAGTATCCTCCTACTCCACCATCTTCCTCTGAAGAAAAGAGATTCTGTTGATGACTATAGTCTTATAGCATAGCTTGAAATCAGGAAGTTCCATGCCTCTTATTTGTCCTTTTTGTCAGAATTTGTCAGAAATTCTTTGACTCTTTAGGGTCTTTTGTATGTAAATTTTAGGAGTGTGTTTTCTACTTCTGTAAACCATGCCACAGGAATATTGGTAGGGATTATATTGAAGCTATAGATGACTTTCATAGTATTGACATTTTAACAATATTTGTTCTAATCCATGAACATGAGATACATCTCCATTTATTTATGTCTTCTTTGATTTATTTCATGAATATTTTATAGTTTTCAGAGTAAAGTTGATTTACCTTCTTAGTTAAGTTTATTCCTAAGTATTTTATTGTTTTTAATGCTATTGTAAATGGTATCAATTTCTTTATTTCTTTTTCAGAAAATTCATTTTTAATGTATAGAGATAGTACCTGTTTTTGTATGCTAATTTTTGTCTTGCAACTTTACTGAATTTATTGATTAACTCTAGCATTTTTTTCATTTGAGTCTTCAGGATTTTCAATATATAAGTTTATGTCATCTGTAAATAAGACCTTGTACTTTTTCCTTTTCAATTTTTATAAAGATTTTATTTATTTATTTGACACAGAGAGAGAGATCACAAGTAGGCAGAGATGCAGGCAGAGAGAGAGGAGGAAGCAGGCTCCCTGCCAAGCAGAGAGCCTGATGCGGGCCTCAATCCCAGGACCCTGAGATCATGACCTGAGCCGAAAGCAGAGGCTTTAACCCACTGAGCCACCCAGGCACCCGTGTGGTTTAATTTCTAAGTATTTGTGAGTTTTCCAGTTTTCCTCTTGTTATTGATTTCTAGTTTCATGCCACTGTGATCAGAGCAGTTACTAGGTATATCAGTCTTCTTGAATTTTTAAGACTTGTTTTGTGGCCAACATATAATCTATCCTAGAAAATGTTTCATCTGTGTTCTAGAAGAATGTGTATCCTGCTATTGTTGGATAGAATGTCCTATATATGTATGTTAGGTCCATTTAGTCTGTAGTGTTCAAATCACTGGTTCCTTATTGATTCTCTAAATGATTTATCCATTGTTAAGAGTCGATATTTAAATCCCCAATTATTATTGTACTATTTTTTATTTCTCTCTTCAGTTTTGTTAGTTTTTGTTTTATGTACTAGGTGCTCCAATGTTGGGTGCATAAATATCTACAATTGTTTTATTTTCTTGATGTATTGACTCCTTTATCATTATATAGTGACATCTTTGTCTCTTCATCATTTTTAGACTAAAGTCTATATTGTCTGGTATAAGTATAGCAACTCCTGCTGGTTTTTTTTATCATTTGCTTGGAATGTCCTTTTCTATCTTTACTCTTAGGCTATGTGTATTTTTAAGGCTAAAGTGAGTCTTTATAAGCAGAAGCATATGGTTGGATTTTTTTGCCCATTCAGCTATTCTGTGCCTTTTAGTTGGAGAATTTAATCTGTTTATGCTTAAAATAATTATTGATAGGCAAGAACTTACTCTTGCCATTTAGTTCATTATTTTCTGGTTGTTTTGTAGATCCATTGCTCCTTGTTTCTAATTGTGCTATCTTTTTTTGTGTGTTTTGATGTCTTTTAAGAGGTACCAATATGCTTTGACCTCTTTATCATGTTCTTTTGTGTAATTCTATAAAATATTCCCTTGTGCTTACCATAAAGTTTACATAAAGTATCTTAAACTAGGGTGCCTGGGTGCCTGTTGGTTAAGCGTTTGCCTTCAGCTCAGGTCATGATTCCAGGGTCCTGGGATCAAGTCTGCCATCAGACTCCCTGCTTAGTGGGGAGCCTGCTTCTACCTCTCCCTCTGCCATTCATGCTCATTCTCTCTCTCTCTCTCTCTCTCTCTCTCTCTCTCTCTCTCTCTCTCTCTCAAAAATAAATAAATAAAATCTTTAAAAAAGATAAAAGTATCTTATACTTACAACACCCTATTTTCAACTGATAATAACTTTAATAGAATTTGTAAACTTTGTACTTTTATTTTCCTCTACCTCACATTTTAGGTTCTTGCTGTTACCATTTACGTGACTTTTATATTGTATAACTAAAAACAGATTATGGTAGTTATGGATATTTTTACTATGTTCACTTTTTTCTTTTAAACTAGAGTTGAAGTGAATTATGCTCCACTATTACCATATTGCAGGAACCTAACTGTAACTATATATTTACCATTACCAGGGAGATTCACACAAGTTTTTTTTTGTTTTGTTTTATGATGTTCATTAGCATTATTTTACTTCCACTCAAAGAAATTCCTTTAGCATTTCTTGTAAGGCAGGTCTGGGGGTAATAAACTCCCTCAGCTTTTGTTGGCTTTGGAAAAGCTTTATTTCTCCTTTGTTTCTGACAGACAGCTTGCCATGTATAGAATTCCTGGCCAACAGTATTTTCTTTCAATATTTTGAATATGTGATCCCACTCTCTTGGTCTGAAAAGTTCTGTTGAGAAATCCACCAATAATCTTATGGAGATTTCCTTGTATGAAAGTTCTCTCTTTCCTCTTGATGCTCTTAAAATTATAACTTTGTCTTTGACTTTTGACAATTTAGTTGTATTTGGGTTCAACATATTTGGAAACTTGGGTTCAGGAATTTGTATGTCCATTTCTCTCCCTAGGTTTTAGAAGTTTTTAGCCATTACTGCTTTATTTTTTTTTAAGATTTTTTATTTATTTATTTGACACACAGAGAGAGATTACAAGTAGGCAGAGAGGCAGGCAGAGAGACAGGGAGAGGAGGAAGCAGGCTCCCCGCTGAGCAGAGAGCCCGATGTGGGCCTCGATCCTAGGACCCTGAGATCATGACCTGAGCCGAAGGCAGAGGCTTTAACCCACTGAGCCACCCAGGCGCCCTAGCCATTACTGCTTTAGATATGCTTTGTATTTCTTCTCTTTCCCTCTCTCTCTCTTTTTTTTAAATTTCCATAATGAGAATATTGTTTCATTTTGTTGTGTCTCACAATTCCTATATGCTTTTTTCACTCTTCTAAAAATTTTCTCTTTTTGCTTCTCTGGCTGGGTAATTTCTTTTTTTTTTTAAGTTTTATTTATTTATTTGACAGAGAGAGAGAGCTCATAAGTAGGCAGAGAGGCAGGCAGAGGGAGACGGGGAAGCAGGCTCCCTGCTGAGCAGAGAGCCTGATGCGGGGCTCAATCCCAGGACCCTGAGATCATGACCTGAGCCAAAGGCAGAGGCTTAACCCACTGAGCCACCCAGGCACCCCCTGACTGGGTAATTTCTAATGTCCTGTCCTCCAGTCGCTGATTCTTTCTTTTGCATGGTCAAGTATACTTTTGAAACTACTGAATTCTTCAGTTCAATTATTATATTTTTCAACTCTAGGATTTCTATTTGTTTAGAGTTTTTGGGGTTTTTTTGGGTTTTTTTTTTTATAATTGCTATTTCCTTATCAGACTTCTCACTTTGTTCATTCATCATTTTCCTAATTTAGTTTAGTTGTCTGTGTTTTCTTGTAGTTCACTAATCTTCCTTAAGAGGGTTATTCTGAAGTCTGCATCTGATGCTTCATAGACCTCCATTTCTTCAGGGTCAGTTATTGGAGCTTTATTCCTTTCCTGGTGTCATATTTACCTGATTTTTCATGGTTTTAAATTCCTTACATTAGTGTGTGTGTGTGTGTGTGTGTATTTGAATCATCAGTCTCCTCTTCTAAATTTTACAGGTTTGTTTTGTTAGAGGCAGTTTTTTTCACCAGTCAGCTGTTTGGGATTTCGGATGTGTCCTCTGGTATTGTCCTTATGTACATGGGGCCTGCTATTATGATCTATTTTAGGGTGAGTCAACAAGTTGGGCTCTGAGGATGAGGATGAGGGTTTAGCCTCTGTCTGAGAACAGTTAGATAAGACTGCTGGCTTGGTTCTCTACCAAGAGACTGTAGGATGAGCTTTGTGGTTCCTGGATTTTGGATCAAATTACTAGATACTCAGGACTGGGAATTATATTCAATGATAGATGGTGTTATCAGTTAGTTTCCCTGCCCTGAGGGCCAACAGGATGAGACCCAGGGCCTATACAGCTAATTGTTTGGGGGTCCAAATCAGTCCAGAGTGTGAACTGAATTCTCTGGTCAGGTGAGTCTACCAGTTTTGTTCTGCAGATGATGGAAGCCACAGGCTGTGCTCTCTGTTCAAGGGCAGTTGAATCCAGTTTCCCACATGCTCTAGTAAGGTTTCATTTTTGGACAGGCTGAAGGATGTATTTAGTGATAGACAGGGCTATTCATTAGATTCCCTGCCCAGGTATAATGGGAGAAGCAGCCCTAAAGTGAGGAAAGCTCTTTAGTCATTGTCTTAAGTCAAGTTGACCAGCACTCAAAGTTCCCTCACTGAACAGGAATACTGGCTTTGTTCTGAATCCTATTGGTTCTGCCTACCTCTCAGCTGAGTGCTGCTGGGCCACATAGCTTTCAGTTGTTGCCAGCCCTTCTGGTCAGATGGAGCCAGAAAGCACTCTCTGCAGTGGGTAAGATTGTGTCTCAGCTTCTTTGCCCGAGTGGAAGGGATTGGGGTCACTCCAGGCTACTCTCAATTTCCCAAACAGGCTCTCTGGATGGGAGCCATCCAGAACTACCCTCAATCTTGGCTATGAATTAAAACTTGTACTTGTGTGTAGCATGGGGATAACTCCATGCCCTGTACTGCTTTGTTCTGGGGGCTATCAGCTTTGTTCATCCACCTCTCAGCTCAAACACTGCTAGGCCACCCTGCTTCCAGGAATTGTCACCAGTCCTTCTGGTCAGATAGGACTAGGAGACACTCTCCAAAGTAGAGGTTAGGCTGTGATTTAGCTCTTTGCCTGGGTGTGGGCAAACTGGGATCTAGAGCCAGCAAAATTCCTTGTTTGAGGATCTGAATCAGACAGATCTATACCCTGCTGAATTCTTTGGTCAGAGCGTACCCCTGACTTGGTTCTGCTGATGAGCAAAACTGCTGGTCGGGATTACTACTTGGGCCTTGTAGGTATGAGCTTGGTCTGCCAATATCCAAGTGCTGGTTGTTGCAAGCCCCTCCCCTCTTCTCTCTCATAGATTCCCAGTGGTTGAGCCCCACAGATTCCCCTGCATTCCCTGTGTTGTGAGATCAGAGGAGGAGCTCCCACAGACTGACCCACAGTGCTTGAGGTGGAAACTGTTTATGCCCCTGGGCTTTGTTTTGCCACTAGAGGAACTGGAGGTTTAGGGGAGACCACTTCACATGGTGCTGTGCTGGCCTGGGGGAGGGGCATTGTAGTTGACATATAGCCATTTCTCTAACCCTTCTAATGCAGTCTGCCTTGATCTCTTCGTACAGGGGTTGCTTCAGCTCCATTTCTACGTTCTAACTTTCTCTCAGTGGTGTGTTGTTCTTGGAATAGATGTTCACTGTTCTTGTGATAAGAAGTGAAGTCAGGAACAACCTATATTAACGTCTTGGTGACATCACTACCCCTATTTTTCTAATAGTCAGTTGCTGAGCCTAAAATAGAGAATTCCCACTTTCTTTAAGGAAATGGAATATTAATAAGATTTTTTCCTCACTGCCTTAGCATCTCAATACAATGCAATAAATGACATCAATGGAACTAAGCATAATACGGGAGTGCCAATGGTACAGTTAGAGTGGGAGGACATGCACAATAAAAATTTTAACCAAAAAGTGGAAATGTAGTTGGCATGTTCATCAGAATAAGTGTTCTGATTTACAAGAGTGAGCTAGTAAGAAACATTCACAAGAGTCTGGCCTCTTACACATCAGCACCAGGACTTTAGTGTTGCTAGTATGGTTCTTGTAACTTGATGACTGGCCAGGAATGCTTTGCAGTAGAGATCTGTAGGGTTGCACATATTCTGTCTGCTACCGCCTCTGTGTTTTCTTGTTCTTTTTCTTTTTTTCTAATTTATATTTCTTTCTGATGTAAAATTGTTTTTCTTTTTCTTTCGCTTTTAATGATTGAGGGAGTAATATGACTTTTTCTTGATAAAGAATGAATTGCTCACATTTAGAAAAGAAAAGAAAGTTCCTGAGCTGCTGAGAGTGGGGGATACAGGGAAAACTAGTATCTCTGGCCTGAGGAGGTCTTGTGAAGAAAGGTGTGGTTTGATGTGTTCATGAGACCTCCTGTCTGCAGGAAGGGCTGCCTGATGCTCACCCACAGGGGATGGGGGAGCCATCATTCATTATGGATTCTCATAATTAACCACCACCACCACCTTAATGCATATTGGCAAAGCAAGCCCAAGATAAGAATGGTGGGCTATTATCTGTGCACTTCATTTTTAAAGTTATTTTTATTGTGGAAAAGATCATATATGCGAAAGTATGCGTAAAATATATCTACACTGTTTTAGAAATAACAAAAACAATTTTGATGATGAATATACAAGGTGAAGAAATGGAGCTCTACCAGAACTTAGATTACCCCTCCCAGATGACATCGCATCCCTATAATCTCCCTCCCAGGTGGAAATGCTTTCCTGATTTTATGTTAAATATCCTACTGCTGAGAGATGTTGAGCACTTTTTTATGTGTCTGTTGGCCATTTGGATCAGGGAAATACAAATCAAAACCACAGTGGGATACTACCTCACACTAGTCAGAATGGCTAAAATTAACCAGTCAGGAAAGGACAGGTGTTGGCGAGGATGCGGAGAAAGGGGAACCTTCCTACACTGTTGGTGGGAATGCAAGCTGGTGCAGCCACTCTGGAAAACAGTATGGAAGTTCCTCAAAAAGTTGAAAATAGAGCTACCCTACAACCTAGCAATTGCACTACTGGGTATTTACCCTAAAGATACAAATGTAGTGATCGGAAGGGGCACATGCACCTGAATGTTTATAGCAGCAATGTCCACAATAGCCAAACTATGGAAAGAACCTAGATGTCCATCAACAGATGAATAGATAAAGAAGATGTGGTATACACACACATACACACACACACACACACACACACACACACACACACACACA
>LNAC01000701.1:557245-652032 GCA_002007465.1 Ailurus styani | reverse complement strand
CACACACACACACACACACACACACACACAGAGAGAGAGGAATACTATGCAGCCATCAAAAAAGGAAATCTTGCCATTTGCAATGACACGGATGGAACTAGAGGGTATTATGCTAAGCGAAATAAGTCAATCAGAGAAAGACAATTATCATATGATCTCTCTAATATGAGGAATTTGAGAGGCGGGGGGGTCGTGGGCGGTAGGGAGGGAAAAAAATGAAACAAGATGGGACCAGAGAGGGAGACAAACCATGAGACTCTTAATCTCAGGAAACAAACTGAGGGTTGCTAGGGGTTGGGGGCTAGGGATAGGGTGGCTGGGTTATGGACATTGGAGAGGGTATGTGCTATGGTGAATGCTGTGAATTGTATAAGACTGATGATTCACAGACCTGTACCCCTGAAGCAAATAATACATTGTATGTTAATAAAAATAAATAGATAAATGATAAATAAATAAGTAAATAAAACAACACACGCACACACACAAAATATCCTATTGCTTTTCCTATGTTTTATCCTTTATGAATATACCTATAAACATAAACTAAATTATACTGGCTATGTGGTTAAATATATTTTTAACTTTTTTAAACTAATGAAATATAAAATTAATATCCACAGCTAGTAAAGATTGGGACAAATTGAACTTTATTGTGCTGGCAGCTCTATTACAACTAAACTCTATATGTCCTTATATATTTCCAACTCTCTTATGTTATCAAAACTGCATAATTATATTCTATATATTTATTTCTTCCCCTGTACATTACTGTAATTATAGAATTTATCTGCTTTCTAATAGAGTTTTATACAGAAAGCCCTATCTGTGGTACTATATTGTACAGATATAAATCTATTTTGACAAAAAGCAATTTGGTAATAAATATTAAAAACCATAAAAGCTTCATATCCTTTGCACTATTAATTCCACTTTGGGGAATTTATCCTAGAGATATATGGGGTTTTTTATTTCCTAAAAAGAAGTAAAGTTATATGGTAAATATTTTCATTGCAACATTCTTTCTGTTTTCTCAAATTTGAAAATAAACTAAATTTGGAATAGGGAAGCAGTTAGATAAACTGTGCTATTTATTTTCATTGGGCTTTTTGCAGCAATGACACATAACAGTATAAAGTCCACATAAAAATATGCGAACATTTGTGATTTAATGTTAGGTAAAAACATCAAGCAAAATATACAACTCATGCATTATTATATAGGAGAGCACATGAAAATGCTAGTAGGTAAAATAAACAATCAAATTATTCTTTCATTTGGTTTTGGAAAATTAGTTACCTTTGCTGTATTCATAAATTTTCTATAATGTAGAAACTTTACAATTTATGTTTTAAGAAAATAAAATAAATGTAGAACGTTTCTAATATAAACTTTGAAAAACATTATTTTATGTCTGAAAGAATAAGTTAAAATTATTTTTTATTTTCTGAATTAAATAGGAACAGTGCTTTACATATAGTTGAAACTCAAATATTTATTTGACTGTATAATTATTAAAATTATGACTTTACCTTTAAATTAGGAGTTTTTGAATATAATTATTGGCTGCATTAAGATTTAAGAAAAAGTTTCTCTGTATTTTAAGAATCTTTTTAGTGGGCGCCTGGGTGGCTCAGTGGGTTAAAGCCTCTGCTTTCGGCTCAGGTCATGATCCCAGGGTCCTGGGATGGAGGCCCGCATCGGGCTCTCTGCTCAGCAAGGAGCCTGCTTCCTCCTCTCCCTGTCTCTCTGCCTACTTGTGATCTCTCTCTCTGTGTCAAATAAATAAAATCTTTTAAAAAAAAAAGAATCTTTTTAGGGAAACTAAAATTCTGTAGAAACAAAACAAATGAGCAAAGAGAATAAGAATTGATTTTGAATTAGTCTGCAAAAAAAGGAACTTAGTTTCACATCACCAATGTAAGCTTTTCCATTTCAAATAAAAACTAAATCTTTAAATATACTTGTATATTTAAAAATTTTTTCCTTTAACCAACTCTTGGTTATGTGACCAGTTTTACGAGTCTAGTGTGCATTTTATAAAGGGATTTCTGTTCTATTCATTTACTTTAATGTTATCATCAGCTTCTGCAACTTAAATATAATTGAATGGAGGCAATAAACAGAGTTTTAGTAGTAACGTAGTTTATCAGTTGGCTTCAATCACTTCTGAACAAACAATGCAGAGTAAAGTGTTATTATTTATCAGAAAAATGTTAAATTTAGGCATAAGTTATTTAAAAAATGTGAACGAAGTTCTACTTTATCATTATCAGTTTCTTTAAAGCTATATATGGGCCCTTCATATAAATTGTACAATGAGAAGTATTAGTAAATATTCTAAAATCTAAGAAGTGATCCTTTGTTGCTCAGAGGGAAGGTGTGATCTTATTTTTGAAAACAGACACTGAAGTTCAGAAATGTCATAACAATGATCTTAGCAAGTATACTTGTAGAAAATTGAATCTGAAAATAAGTTTAAATATAAAGTTTACATTAGATCGATAGTAGAAATAGAATGTGTATCAGTATTGTATTTAAATGAAAAATGTATGTTATAATTTGTTATATTTTTATGCTATCTTCATTTCATAAGAAACAAGTAAGTAGAGGCTTAGAAACTTGAAATTAAATTAATAAGTTATATTGCAATCATCCCTAAACAAATAAAAATGCTATGATAAAGAATTGTTATTTTGGAGCTTCTAAGGATTTCACCAAGATGGTGAGATAGGAAGTTCCTGACTTTTTCTCTCACAGATGTACCAAGTATACAGCTATACACAGATCAGTTCACTCTGAGAGATATCCAGAAACTAGTTTACTGACTCCTACACATCAAGTGACAGAAAATACCCACATCAAAATGGGTGAGAAAGGCTGAGATACATTTTCACCATTGACTGCACCCCTGGCACAGAGCCTTAACAATCAGGAGAGAACTTCCAACTCCCAAATTCTCCCAGAGGAGTAAACAGTTCGGACTGTACACCTAGTGCCCCAACTTGAAAGTCTACCACCTGAAGGATAGGTCCCCAAATCACCTCGCTCTGATAGCCAGTGGGGCTGGGCGTTCATGAGTCCCACAGGACCACATTAAACAAAAAAATCAATTTTCAAATAGGCATACAAGCACTTCCCACAGCTATTCCTCATGGCTTAGCAAAGAGGGCACAGATAATTAATTAATTAATTAATTAATTAAATAACTCACTCATCTCCTAGTTTCTCATTGGAGAGGACCTGATGGCATTATTTCCCAGCTGTTGCCTGAGGTTGCAACCTCTAATCAGTTTGCATGTGAGAACTGATGGATCCTCCTGGAAGACTGAAAGGACTGGTGGGCATGTCCCTTGCCACCTCTCCAGGCTTACTCCAGCAGTTAAACCAAGTATCCATGTTCTCCCTAGAAGAGGCTTGTCCATACATCACCCCAACTATTACATTACAGCTGTAACCAGAGGACCTGACCCCAAAATCACCTAGTTCTGGGAGCTGGCAGGTCACAGCATTCACAAGGCCCCTGAACCACATAAAACACAAAAGCAGTTCTAACTGGGCACAAAAGTACTCTTAGAGCCTGGCTGTTCCCTTTGACTCAGCACAGAGTGTGTAGGCAAAAATACCCAACTTCCAGTTTCCCCCTGATATGGACTAGCCTGTATATCAAACATCCTGCCTTTCTCAAACTGCTGATGGTTGGGCTTCCAACTGGCTTATATTAAGAAGCTGAAGGGAGGCAATAGGTGGACAAATGGGACCCTTACCAGACATGAGGGCATTTTTCACACCTCTGGGACACAGGCACATCCTGATCTGAAGCAGCAGCTTAGACAATCACAAAAGTTTGACAGGTTACTGGGAGCTTTGCAGGGCTGGCTGATGAAGTTATCTCCTAAATGAGGCCAGCCTTTCAAGACTGAGAAAGGTGGATGTTTTATCTAATGCACAGAAACACATATACAAAAAATAAAGAAAAATGAAGAAACAGAAGAATATCCCAAACATAGGAAAAAGATAAATCTCCAGAAACTGACCTTAAAGAAACAGAGCTAAGTGATTTATCCAGCAGAGTTTAAAACAATGTTTGTAAAGATGCTCACCAAAGTCAGAAAGAAAGAAAAAACCAAGCAGAAATCATAGAGGTAAAGAATACAATAATTAAACTAAAAAATTCAGTAGAGGGTTTTAACAGCAGACTAGATCAAACAGAAGAAAAGATCAGCTGGACTGAGAGAGGAGATTCAAATAAAAAAAATCAAAAGAGAAAGAGGAGCCATTGCAATTTTTATCACAAATAAATAAAATCAGAAACAAAAAAAGATCAAAAGGGACTGTAATGAACAATTATACAGCAACAAGTTGGATAATCTAGAAGAGATGGATAAATTCTTGGAAACACACAACCTACCAAGGCAGAATCATGAATAAATTTTTAAAAATCTGAATGGACCAATTATGAAGAAGGAGACGGAATGGGTAATCAAAAAGCTCCTAGCAAAGAAAAGTGCAGGACCAGATGCCTTCACGGGTGAATTCTGCCAAACATTTAAAGAATTAAAACCAATCCTTCTCAAATTCTTTTTAAGAATTGGAGAGAAGGGAATACTTTCAAATTTACTTTACGAAATACCAAGGCCAGATGAAAAAAGTACAAGAAAAGAAAATTACAGGCCAGTATTCCTATCGAACATAGATGTAAAAATCTTTAAAAAAAATTGGGAAACCAAATTCAACAGTACATTTAAAGTATCATACACTATGATCAATTGGAATTTATTTTTGAGATGCATGGATGGTTCAACATGTGCAAATCAATAAACATGATCTGTCACCTGAACAAAATTAAAGATAAAAACCGTAGTATCTCAATAGATGCATAAAAATTTTGACAAAATACAACATCCTTTCATGATAAAAACTCTCAATAAATTAGGTATAGATGGAATGTATCTCAACATAAAAGCCATATATAACAAACCGACAGCTGACATCATACTCATCAATGAAAAGCTGAAAGCTTTTCCCCTAAGATTAAGAACACAACAAAGCTGCCCACTCTTGCTTGCCACTTGTATTCAACAGAGTACTGGAAATCCTAGCTAATGTAATTAGGTAAGAAAAAGAAATAAAAGACAGCCAAATTGCAAAGGAAAAAGTAAAACTGCTCTGTTTACAGATGACGTGAATATTTATGTAGAAAACCCCCCAAAATGGTTAGAACTATTAATTTAGTAAAGTTTCAAAAAACAAAATCAATATACAAAACCCAGTTATGTTTCTATACACTATCAGAAAAAGAAGTTAAGAAAACAATCCATTTACAATAGCATCAAAAATAATGAAACACCTAGGAATAAATTTAACCAAGGAAGTGAAAGATCTGCACACTAAAAACTGTAAAATATTGATGAAAGAAATTTTAAAAGACACAAATAAAGGAAGATTGTTTGTGTTCATGGCTTGGAAGAATTAATATTTTTTAAATGTCCATATCACCCAGAGCAGTCTACAGATTCAGTGTAATCCCTATCAAAATTCTAATGGCATTTTTCATCAAAACAGAAAAGACAATCCTCAAATTTATCCACAAAAAGCCCCAAATAGACAAAGCAATATTGAGCCAGAAGAACAAAGCTGGAGGCATCACACATTCTGATTTCAAACTATTCGACAGAGCTATAATAATCAAAAGAGTATAGTATTGGCGTAAAAAGAGACACATTGATCAGTGAAATAGAAAAGAGGGTCCAGATAAATCTATACCTATATATGGTCAATTAATTTTTGACAAAGGTCCCAAAAATAAACAATGGAGAAGGATTGTTTCTTCCATAAATGATGTTGGGGAAACTGGATATTCATTTGCAAAGGAATTAAATTGGACCCCCATCTTAACAATATACATAAATCAACTCACAGTGGATTAAAAACTTGAACGTAAGACCTGAGATCATAAAACACCTAGAAAAAACATAAGACCAATGCTCCTTGGCACTGGTCTTGGCAGTGATATTTTTGGATTTGACACCAAAAGCAAAATAAATAAAAATAAAAATAAACAAGCGGGACTACATCAAACTAAAAAGCTCTTCATAGCAAAAGAAACCATCAAAAAAATGAAGTGGTAACCTATGAAATGAGTGAAAATATTTGCAAACCACATATCCAATAAGGGGTTAATAACCAAAATATACAATAAACTTATACAACTTAGCAGCAATAATAATAATAATAATAATAATAATAATAATAATAAATTTTTAAAATAATCTAATTAAAAAATGGGCAGAGTATCCAAATAAATATTTTTCCAGTGAAGACATACATGTGGCCAACAGACACATAAAATTGCTTAACATCACTAATTATCAGGGAAATTCAAATCAAAACCACAATGAGATATTACTTCATACCTTTTGGAATGGCTGTTATCAAAAAGAGAAGGGAAAAACACATGCTGGTAAAGATGTGGCAAAAGGGGAACCCTTGTACACTGTTGCTGGGAATGTAAATTTGTTCAGTCACTGAAGAAAACAGTATGGAAGTTCCTCAGAAATTTAAAGTGGAACTACTGTTTGATCCAGAAATCCTACCTCTGGATATATATGCAATGGAGAAGAAATCACTATCTCAAAAAGATATCTATACTCTCATGTTCATTTCAGCATTATTCATTATCATGAAGACTTGGAAACAACCTACGTGTCTATTGATAGATGAATGGATAAAGAAAATGTCACACCCCCCCCACACACATACACACACACCCTGCAATATTAATGAGCCTGAATAAAGAAGGAAATCTTTCCATTTGTAACAACATAAGTGAAACTGGAGGGCATTATGCTAAATGAAATAAGTCAGGCAGAAAGACATGGTATCACTTATATGAGGCATTAAATTGAAAAAAATTAAGCTTATAGAAACTGAATAAGTTGGTGGTTGCCAGGGGCTGAAGGGTGAGGGAAATGGGAAGAGGATGGTAGAAGGGTACAAACTTTAAGTAATAAGATGAATAAATTCTAAGGATCTAATGTACAGTACGGTAATTACAGTTGATAATACCATATTGTGTAATTGAAATTTCCCAAGAGAGTAGTTCTTAAACATTGACACCAAAAAAAGAAAGCGACTATGTGAGGTGATGAATGTATTAATTAGCTTGATTGTGGGAGTCCTTGCATGATGTATATGTATATTAAATCATCATCTTGTACACTTGAAATATAATTGTATTTGTCAATTTACCTCAATGAAGCTGGGGAAAAAAAATAAAAGTGTCAGGAGTGAAAGAAAATAAAGTCACTGAAAAATGTTTTTAAAATTTTTAATGTAAAAAATTAAATATAATAAATGAAAATTGTTACTGTAATTATACTTACTACCCAGGTACCATCACAAACATCACAATATCACAACATATTGTAAACACTATTTCCTATCCGTAGCTACTGAACCAATGAGGTACTTTGCACTGCCTGTTGAGTTTGGCTTTGGCGTGCCCCTGACCTGTGTGAGAGGCACAATCTGAGAAAAAAAGAAAGATGGCCTTTCCTTATGAAGAGGATTTGAATACATTTTTGCAGTTCAGAAAGGTGCCTCTTGGAAAGGAGGGGGGAGATGTAAGCAGTGATTTGTTATTATTTGATTTAATAACATTTGTTATTAAGGGTGGGGAAGAACATCGAGAAAAAAGCCATAAACATGGCATCAGTACCTGAAAAACTTGTGAGTTTTTTGAGATCTAAAGATTAGTATCAAATTTGTGACTTACAGGAAAATGACCATGGGAAGAGTTTGGAAGGGGCCCAACGGGAAGGAGGGAGAACACAGTAATGATAGAGAGCAATGCCAAATAGTAATGGGGGAGAATTGCCTGGAGAAAGATTATTTAGATGCAATAGGTGAAAAGTTATCTGAGTAACTACCTAAAGAAGATCTGTGTAGGGGACTCTCATAATTACATAACAGTGGTGATCATAAAAGGCATAATTGATAAGTTTAAATCCCAATTAGGTAGTACTTTCCATTAGCTTAAGTTACAGAGAATGTTCTTTACACTAGAGAAAATAAAAGGTAAGAAGATTCTGAGACAGAGCAGTGGGGTGAGGGAGGGGGAAGCATTTAGGGATGATGATAAGACCGGAATGAAAGACTAGGTGGTCTTTACGAATTCAGCAAAGGTCCAAAGAAATTTTAAAACTATTTTGTGATAATTGTGGCAGACCAGTAGGAATAAGAGACTAGAGATTGTATGATGGTTGAGTAAATGATACACATACGCATATGCAAATATATGTGTGGATGTGTTATGTGTGTGTGCGTGTACATGCGCAAGTGACAGAGACAGAGACAAAGAACATATGTATGTCAAGAATAACTTTGAGACTAATGTGTGGTTACAAATACAATATGTCAGATCTGTAATGTCTGAACTGGAGTTAACCTTAGAGATCCTCTCATCTAACTTTTTGTGTCATGATCCATGAGCCCATCCTCAACATTTCGCAAGGTGGTGGTTGTCTAATAGCTGCCTAGCGTTGTTCAGTGAAAATGAACTCACTGGGTTTATGAGGTGGTCTACTCCATTGTCTATAGACAAAGGAGTAAACCTGGGGAGAAACACAGTCCTTGTGAGAATCACCACCATTGTTCATCATTTTGTTTTCTTAAGTCATGGGACAGAAAACCCTGTAACTTTTGTCTAGATCAGTCTTGTCTAATACAGTAGCCACTAGTCACATGTGGTTACCAGATACTTGAAATGCTGTTAAGTCCCAAATTGAAATGGGCTGTATACACCAGATTTTGAAGATTTCATGCAAACAGAAGAATATAAAATATTTTATTAATAATCTTGTTATTATGTGTTGAAATAATAGTATTTGGAGTATATTGGGCTCATTAAAATATCTTACTAAAATAATTATCTTTATAATGTGGCAATTATAAAAATGTCAAGTCATGCAAAATTGCCCTCAGCATTAGGACAGATTCTACAATGGTTTTCATTTCTGTAGGATAAAATGTGAACTTTTTTAAACCTTTCACAAGCTGGTTAAGTGCTGTCTTTTATTGATTGTCTCCTTCTTCCTACCTCATTCACACGATTTTTCAGCCACTCTGACCTACCTCCTACATTCTTTCCTGTGTTGAATTTGAATTTGTTACTCCATTTACCTGATGTCTCTCCTCCCTGACCTTCCCAAGCCTGGTGTACTCTACTCACTTTTTGCTCCTGGCACCTGTAAATAGTTTACTTCACATTCTCCCCATTCTAGGAAAAGATAAGTGCTCTCCACTCTGTTTTCCTCCTACAACAATAAGCAAACTAAGCTGTATATTTAAATCATCTGGGAACTTAAAAAAAAAAAACTACTGAAACTCTGGCCAAATCCTTAAAATTTTGACTTACTTCATCTTAGGAGGGTTGTGGAAATTGAAATTTTCCTGTAAAGCTCCTCAGGATACCATCTGAGTATTTCACTTGGTGGTGGTCTGAGCACACTCCTATCTCAGAGTTTTACCACACATTGTAGTAATTATTTGTTCACATATGTCCCATCACCCCAGACTGAGTACCTGGAGAATATGGACAGCAATTTGTTTTCTTCGTATCACAAATGCTAGATATGAAAAGTGCTCAAATGCTTTTTGAATGAACTTTACATGAATGACATGAACTTTACTCAGTGGTTGGTGCATAGATGAAGGAGGTAACAGAAAATAGCGTGTGAGGGAAATCACTTAAATCTATTTTGAAATCTTTTCTGAATCCACGTGCTGATAATCTGGAAAATACTTGCAAAAATATAACTTGGAATATATTTCCTTTTAGAAAATACGCTTACCTGTAGGATTAGCTTATTTACTAAAAACAAGTATTGGGTATAGAAATTGAAAATTATCATTGTATTATCAGAAAAAAAATAACTGAAGATACTTGGACAAACAAGAAGGATTTTGACCCAGGAATATAAAACAATATTAAGAGCAGTGTTGGAAAGACAAATAAAAACCATGTAACTAATCCCTACTCTCAAGGTACTATGAATAATACAGTATTTAACATAAACATGACAAAAACAGTAAAAATAGCAAGAAAAATGTTGCAAGAAGAGAATATTTATATTTGAAAAATTAGCAAATAATTTAAAGAATTCATTTGAAACAAAAATAGTAAAAATAATGGTATAAATAGTAAGCTTGTGTGTACTTAGGTTAATATGGAGAAAAGACAATCAAATCACATTCATAGATGTTTTCGAGTTTTATGTTGATGAAGACAATGAAGATCAGTGTGGCAAATTTGGAGAATTAAAAAGCCCACTACTATAAAACTTTAAGTTAAAATAGTTGAAAATGCTTTGAAAGCCAGTGTAGATATGAAACGAAGAGGAAATAATTGAGTTAGGTACAGATTTTGTAGAAATTAAAAGCAAAAATTACAGATAAGGAAGTGAAAAACATATAAAAGGATTTGGTCATATCATCTAATTCTACAAGTTTTTTGAGATCTCTTCAGCGAATTTCAGTTAATGGGAATTGAGGTATGAAGCCAAAGGGCACGTCATAATGAGCATGGAAAAACATTGGGAGAAGTCCCAGACTATGTCAGAGAAATGTGGAAAGTCTCTCACTAAGCCTAGAGTAGGAAAAGGTTTTTGAGCCATGTTTCCCCCCATCCTCCCCAAATATCTCTGTGAATATGAGTATTAGATAAGCTCATCAGATAAAGTCATTGTTTTGGAATCTTAAAGCTGGAGGATACCACTGAGATACCAATTTAGCAATTTTACAGATGATAGGATCACCACCAACAGTTGGTGACAGAACTAGGATTAGAAAACCAGTCTCACTAATCCCAGCCTTGTTCTCAAATAAGCAGTGGTCAGTGAACATGTGACTGACATAACAACATTTAGTTGCTAACTGAACACATCTGGAAAGTGTGTTTAGAAACAGAGGAGAGTGCCGACACTCTCCGTGACTGTGTATATGATCCCCACAACCATGATAATTCATATGAGTAACCAGTGTCATGGTGGCAAGGAGGAAATGATATCACATCTGAGGATCAGTGAAAACAAAGGATGATGTTGCAGTGCTAATAACTAGTCTCTCTGTCTCGGCTTTGTTTTAGTTTTACCCAGATTGCATTTAGTAATTTGCTTCGAATACTTTTTTGGAAACCTGTAAGCCAATCTGTTGACTCCAGTGTCTTTCTACACACCATTGCCTTCTCATCTTTTCAACCCTCCTGATCTAATTTAGCAGCCATAAGTCATCATTTTAATAACATCCTTGCCAATATTGTAAAATCCTCTTGCCCCTCTTGTGTGTGTGTGTGTGTGTGTGTTGTTTTGTTTTCTTCACCCATCTAGCAAAATCCCACCCTTGTAAGTCCATCTATCCATTATCTTCTTGCCTCTGTGCTCCACATACATTATTTAGTTGCTTCACTAACATCTTCATTTTGTATGTCATAGTAGCACTTTGGACTCAACATGCACAAGATTTGACTCAAGAGCTTTTTCTCCAAGCCTTTATTTCCTCCACACTTCTTTATCTTCAGTGTGACTCTACTTATGACCTAGTTGCTCGAGCTTTCAATTTCAGAGTCCTTCTTGATACTACTTCATTCTTCATTACCCATATCCAGTCCATCACCAAGAACTCAATGCACTTTGAATTGACTAAAAGAGCTTATAAGTAGCTATATTTGAAGGAATATAGTCTTCTATAGTAGTATATTCAATAGTTCCTGGTGGTTGTTGGAATATGGCTGATGATTAAGAAAGCATATTTGAATGTGTGAGGTAATGGACTCTTAAGAATTCCTTAGAATTACAGTAAGGTTTTAGTGAATGTTGAAAAGACAACAAAAACATTACAGAATTCTTGTCCAAATAATTAATGTTGAAAGTGTCAGGAAGGTCCCCTGTGATTCCTCACATTGGTATCCTTATAAACTTCAAGAGAAAAATTTCAAAGTCCATGTCCCACCTCACTCCACAGAAGTTGAAATTTAAGGGTTTTGACCTGAATGTCAGTAGTTTTTTTTGTTTGTTTTTTTGTTTTTAAGTTCTCAGGTGACTCAAATGTGTAGCTAGGGTTGAACACAAATGATAACTTTTTAAAACTTCCATTTTCCTATGTTTAAAATACCTTTTTCTTTATATCTTCTGGTCTCTCGTGTATTTCTTAAAGTAAAATATCAATATATTCATCTCGTACAAAGAGTCAGTCCCTATCCTGAATACTGAAATATATGCACACTGAGACAATGACTCAGAGTTTATAGTTTCCAAATATTGGATTTGGCTGTAACAGAATAGGGGCCTGTGATTAAGAGGTAAGGTGAGTCAAATTCAAGTCCACAATTAAACATAAATTGTCCTTAGTACATATGTTAATTATTAGTGAAACAATCTCTTGTAACTTGATATTGGAAGACTAAAATCTTCATAGATCGGAAAGGTAGTTAACAAAGATGTGTCCACTCTACCAACTGATAGTTTTGCAGATGAGGACCCACATGATGACTATCTTCTCTGGTAAAGGGGTAAAGATATGTTCAGATAGTTTTAAAAAATAAATATATGCCTCATAAACCTATAACCAGGTTGATGTTTCATATATTTCCTTTTTAGTGTTGTCTGTATGTATTGTGCATATGTAATTTACAGATTTGTCTCATATCATATATAGTTTTATGTTCTCTCATTATTTACATCACAACATTTCATGAATAATTAAATACTTTCTAAAGATGTCATTTTAAAGGACAGAATAATATCTAATCCATTGGCCCAAATTTGTAAAATATTCTTCTATTTTTTTATATTTCTGGAGTGTTATAGGTGTGCTACTATACTTATTCCTATAATGAACCTGAGAACATTAGGAATTATTCCAAATGTGTGATTACTAGATTCAAAATTATGTGTCTTTTGAAAGCTATTAAAATATAGTGCCAAAGCATGTTCTAGAACAGTTTATCAATTTCCATTCCCATCATCAGTGAACAAAAATATCTGTAAGTTCACTGTACCCTTATTACATTAAAATATTATTTAAATCCTTCCCAATTTAATGGGTGATAATAATATTACAGTGTGTATTTCTCTGATGATTAATGCAAATGAACATTTTTTTCCCGTTTACTGGCTGTTTGCATTTCTTTTGCGTATTTTTAGTTCACGAAGTTTGCTGACTTGTGAAATCATTTTAAGGAAGTTGAAAAAGCATTAAAAAATGTAATTCCATGGGCGCCTGGGTGGCTCAGTGGGTTAAAGCCTCTGCTTTCGGCTCAGGTCATGATCCCAGGGTCCTGGGATCGAGGCCCGCATCGGGCTCCCTGCTCAGCAAGGAGCCTGCTTCCCGCTCTCTCTCTCTGCCTGCCTCTCTGCCTCCTTGTGATCTCTCTCCCTCTGTGAAATAAATAAATAAAATCTTAAAAAAAAAAAAAAAATGTAATTCCATTTTGATTTATACATTTGTGCTTATAATTTTATAGTGAATCCAATAGTCACAGATTGCAATCTCTACCCTGGTGAGGTCCACTGTGGTCATTATTGTAGTTCATCATTAGCATTCAATGGCTATGAATTACCACAGTTTAATTCAATGTATTAAATAGAACTTTTCCTATAAATGTGAACTGCACAAGAAGATTAATCTGAATATTCTAGAAGTACAGACAACTAGGGATCTTTAAGAACAAATGTTATTTTACTATGTGGTGATGTTGGTCATTGTGAAATGATTCTAGTAAGAAGACGAAATGTCACAAAATTCACAGAGCACACGTGGAGAGTGCTTTCGAAGAGGTACTTCTAGCTTTTTGCAGACTTTACAGTTGCTTATCTTTCAGGCTTGTTAAAGAATGGATTGGAGATGATGACAGGTTGCCATTCAGCAATAGTTTAAAGCAAGATACATTCAGATGGATTGAACGCTGGGAAAGTTGGAGCCCCCCAAATAGGTGGAGGGCCTAGTGGTGAGTGACTGACAAAAGATAAAGAGGGCTACTGCCTTTTGTGGTGGAGAAAGCAAAAAAAAGGGAGTCCTTCACTATGCCATTCTGTGTAATATATATAATAAGACAGAACTGCCAATAATGAGGTTTAAGAGCATGAAAGTTCTACCAAGTGCAGAGCAATGTAGATGCTAATCGACATTTTTTTTTTAAACTTTTGATGGACATACTATAGATGCTTGGTGTCTGCTAACTGAGAAGAAATTCTGCTTATTGTAAGCTACTTCTTTAAGATAAGCTGCAAGTGACCTGGTCAGGAACATTTTATAAAGACCCACCAAACAAAGTATAACATGAAATATTTTAGCATTGCTTTTAATTTCTGAATGTCTGGGGCAAATGGTCATGCTAACAGTGGTCGGAACTGCAATGGTTCACTCTGAACAAGCATTAGTAGGTAGAAGATGAAGCAGTATAGTCTGAAATAACTGCTAGTCCTAAAAATAGCAGCTGTCATCATAATTCAAATTTTTTAACATTTATGCTCAGTGTGAAGAATTGCTGGCCACCTGTCTTCTTATCCACATTTGCAACATAATATGAAAGACAGAGCTAAATTTTAGCATGGGCTTCAATATGGGCCTTTTTTGAGGTAGGGGGTCTATTTTAATTATTTGAACTTGAGGAGCTATGGATGTTTAATAAATAAAATTGCAGAATAGTGATTTAGATGTTTCACGCAGTTCTGGAGGTTTTTCAGAAATAAAACCAAATGCTTTCTAAAAATATATCTATTTATGAAGTTCTTATGTCTGAGACTAATATATAGTTCAGGTTTACCTGTTTCAGTCAAGTGTATTCTCCTAGTGTGTGGTTCTAGAAAGGAAGTGAGTGAAATGAGAGTGAAAACAAGGTTATGAGGCAAAATGAAGGCCTATACCTCCTCCATGTTTCTTAATTTCTGAAAAGTTTAGACTGGTTTGTGATGGCAAAAATCTTAAAGCAAAATACACAGTTAGAAAAATAATCTAAATTAATACTAATTAATGTTGTTACTGTAAAGAAAAAATCAGTTCCTAATGTTTTACATTCGTATGGGTGTTAGATACCAAGCCAGACAAAAATGTCATTTTGTCTTCCACATATATTAAGGGTAAAGCTAAAGCATTTTACTTAGCTGATGACTTTTCTTGAAAAATGTTTCACTGGATACCCAGGCTTAGATTATCTGTTAATATAAAGTCTCCATTTCAGCTGCAGATTTCAGCTTCTCTTCTATTAAATCACCAGACAAATTTTAAAATCCAGTCTCTTTGCCCACCACAAATCCTTCAGTATAGTCTGGAACAGTAAAAGAGCTATTATGGAATGGGAATTTTAAAAAGAAAAGGAATGGATGATGAAGGTGAATTTTCAACTGCTGAACTCAGCCAGATTCTGGAAGCACATTCAGAATCTCTCAGAACACACATACACAGACATGCACATGCGTACACACACATGTGCACACATGTACACACACACAAAAATAAAATTTAAAATAAAATAAATAAATACAAATAAAAAGTATTCTACTAGCAGTAATGTTAAAACATTGGGCTATCTTGTGAAAATTCAGAGACTTTCAGATAGTCTGATTTGAGTTCCATTTCTCTCCAATTTCACACATGGTTTGAATTAACAGCTCTAGCTCTTGGAAAAAATATTACATTTAAAAATTGTACTTAAAACTACATATTTTCCACAAATAGATTTGTAATGGCCATCTTGAGGAGTATTTTTCTAAAGATAGTTTTACTATCACTACCTCCCACGATGTGAAATCTGGTTGACGGGACAGACAGTTCAAATCCAACTTCAATAGTTAAGGATATAATCCTGTCTAAGGGTATAAGTTCAGATGTGTAACTCTCTTTGACATTTCTAACCCCTCTGTGTGATTTGGGCTATGAGCTAGAAGCACATAGGATGCTCATTTCCTCAGCACCAAGTTAGTTCTCCTCGCACCTTGGTACCAGCTGGTTCCCACCAAATGTCAGTCCCATGTAGTAGCATCTCCAGTCCTTACATTTTAATCTTTGGTGACTAAATTCTCAGTGTTGGACTCTCTATCTTTAGTATCAAAATCTTCCTTGGTCACTCTCTCTGCTCCCTTTCGGTCTGTGATCATGTGCTCTGTTCTGGCAAATGGTCCATGATTTCTGATTGTGCTTTCCACCCGTGAACTAATCTCTCCTGTTGGCACTCTCTTCTGATTCTGTGTCCCCATGTGGCCTTAGAACAGTGAATGTCTCACTGGGCTCGTGTTTAGACCCAACCCTGGAGGTCTATCTCTGCTCCCATTCTGACTTATCCTGCTCATGATCCTCTTCTCCTTTGTGAGAAAGGAGTGTTAGGCTCTTATTCTGTGCTTTGAGGAGAACTCATTTTATGTACTCAGGTCACTTCAGCTGTAGTAAACTAATGTGATAGAAGTCACCTGAGCATAAAGAAGGCACAGCTGAAATTATATTTATAGCAAACCAATCATTCATTTCCATATGTGGAAAACATAGTTCTGTCACATACGTAGGAACCAAAGTTATAGAAGTTTTTGGAATTAAAAAAAAGTTTATGTATCACATCTTCTTAGAGAAAACAATCTCATTTGTGTCTATAGAAATACTTTCAAAAGCTGTCTACTTTCTCCCCAAAACTTTAATATTCCTAATGTTTTTAAAAATTCTGTTTTCCCTAAGGGCAAAACTCAAATTAGATGTTAAGAAATCTTCTGCTAAGGGGTCTGAGATTTGTTTGAGGGTTTGAGGATGGACCCACGGGAGAGCAAAATTCGGTGGCATGTCAGTACAAACACTAAATATGCACAGTTTGGAGGGTGGATATGGGACAAGTACCCTAGGAAATGGGAGTGCCAACCGAATGGACACTGCGTAGGGTTGTGTAGTATCACTGTAATACAGTTTTCTTGTAGATGCATAGCATACAGTAAAAATAGATTATTTCCCTCAAATCTCTGACTTGTCTTTGCTCATAGATTTTTCTAGCTAAGAATTATAGAACTGTTGATCAATTGTCCCAGCCTACAAAATGTAGGCTTGTTCATCATTATCTCTCTATCCTGAACCATTTTCTTGTACTTGTGTTTTAATGCCTAGCATAATATTCTTCTGTTTCTTTGTGGCTGACCCTACTGTAAGTAACCAATCTAGAATAGTCTAGTAGTCAACTGTGTTGCTGACAATGATTGCACTATCATGGAGAAATTCTCACTAGTCGAGAGTATACGATCTAGTGCCCTTTAGTGGCTCTCGCTTGGCTGTTAGTGTAAAGCATGGAGAATAAAAAGTAAGCTGTAATACACATTGTAAAAAGTATTTCAGAGATAAACTATTATGACATCAGTATTGGCCAGGATACATTAAATAGGGTACAAAATGTTCCCACTTTGTGTATTAGTCGTGTGATTTTGGTCAAGCAATCTCAAACATCTCCGTTTATTTATTTGTAAAATCATGATAGTTATAGCTTCAACTGCAGAGTGATATTATAAAGATAAACTAAGTTAATGAATATGGAACCTATGGCAGAGCACTTGCCATAGTACCTAAATTAATGCTCAATAAAGCATAAATTGAGAATCTGTCAATTCAGTAGTTTTGATGAATGCCAGAAAAAAGTTTTCGTTTCAAAATCAATACAACCTTTTTTGTAAAGTGGTCTACATTGTATTATAGCCACCCAGGTAAGGAAGCAGACCCAGAAGCTGTGTACATCTTCTAGTTCCTGAGATACAGGCTTATCTCTCAATTACTTCCTAGTTAAATTTGGAGGACAGATGCATATACGTGATGGTAGCTTATACGAACATAAGAATAAGATTCCGTGATCTAGGAAGCAGTTCAGTTGCCTCAGGATTCAAATGTCTTCAAAAGAAAATGTCTGTTTCCCATGAGACCCATTGATTAATGGTTCAGTACATTTCCGCAGAGAGCTGTTGTGAGAATTAAAAAGATGGTACATGTGAAGAGCTAGCGCATTGCCTCGCTCACATTAAGAGCTAAATAAATATTAGCTATTATAATTTATCTCACTTTCTCCCCATTCATAACAAATTGCAAGTGGGCTATATTATTACATTTAATTAAATGTTAGAAAGAAGATACATGGACAAATTCATTAACTTGTCCACAATTGCATAGTTAGTAAGTAGAGGAGCTGGGTTTTGAATCCAGAAATGCCGAACTTAGAAGGCAATATTCTTTCAACTCTCTCTGTATATATCCTGTATATTGTTCCAAGTTCTTGCTGTTGTTCCAAGTCCATAGATTGAAAGGGGCGGTGGGGGCTGTTTGAGCACTAGAATTGTTCCATTGCTGTTCCAGTGTTGTTTCTGTGGAGGACAGATAGAAATTAGCCTTCCAATCCAATTTGGGTGGTTTTAATGTTCTTTTCTATGTATGTGACTCCAAAGCAAATTACAGGTGTATCTTTCTCCTCACTACTCCATCTCTTGAATATACACAATATTAACCTCTTATGAAAACTTCTGTTTATGACTGTGATATTGTAACTCATTCAATATAATTCACGCAAGTTATTTAGGCCCCAAATATTGGAAGTTCCTTTAGGTCTTTGCTTTCCTTTGTGCTTATATACTTGGGTCTATTTTTGGTGTTATTAGTGGTTTTGAGGAATGCCAGAAAAGTTTGACTTTCATAATCAACATAACCTGCTCTGTAAAATGGTCCACATATAGATTTAAGTAGACTTCCTAAGCATTGGTGTTATCTACAGGAGGGTGCTTTTAATTTGTTCTCTCTGCCTTTAGGGACCTTAACAGGGACTTACACTACATGGACTTGGTTCTTCTTTGCTTCTCATTTATACATTCCTTTTTTCTTTATATCTTCTTCTTGGGCAACTTTAACCATATTTCAAATGTTAACTATAATTTAAAAACCCATAACTCAAGGGGTGCCTGAGTGGCTCAGTTGGTTAAATGCTTGCCTTCAGCTCAGGTCGTAATCCCAGGGTCCTGGGATGAGCCTGGTATCAGGCTCCCTGATCATCAGGGAGTCTGTTTCCCTCTCCCTCTGCCCCTTGCCCTGCCTGTGCTCTCTCTCTCTCATTCTCTCTCTCTGAAATAAATGAATAAAATCTTAAATATAAAAACTCCATAACTCAAAAATTTGTGTCTCTGCTTATGTCCACAGATGACCAATAGGAACTTGACCTATGAGTTCCAAGTTCATATCCAGAAGTCTATGGCACATCCTCACCTGCATATCCCACATTTTAAACTCAGCAGGTCTGAACCTGAACTCATCATCTACATCCCTAAACCTGTTACATGCTTAGTTTTCCTCATCTCAGAAAATGGCCTGTCCTTGACATAATTGCCCAAGACTTGAAACTGTTATCATCCTGTACTTCCATACCACCATTTCCCATGTCTACATAGAGATCAAGTCATATAAACACTTGCTCCAAAGCTCTCTTCATTATGTTCCCTTGTCTTCATACACGACAGCCTTGCCTTATTCAGGCTCTTATCACTTCCTGCCCTTGTTGTCAAAGGACTTCCAAAATGATATTTCTATCAGTACTGCCAGAACAATTTTTCTAAAGCACAAAACTGATCATGGTAATTGCCTGTCATCAAATCTTCCAGGGGCTTCCCATAGTTTTAAATATAAAACTCAAACCCCTTAACTGAGCATACAGGTCCTTTTGTGATTTGGCTTCTACTTTCAAATCTTCAGGCTCCAGCCAAGAGAGTAGCCCCTATCTTGTTGTTTCACACCTTCATTATTTTCACAGACTATTTTAATCTGCCTCAAATGACCTTCTCCTATTTCTTCTAAACAGAAAATGCCTACCAACACTTCAAAGTCCTACAGCAGTGTCTCTACCACTGGAAGACATCTTTGATTTGGCTTACATAGTCTCTAAAAATAATAATCATAAGAACTAACATTTATTGAAGATTTGGAATGTGTCAGGCCATGTTCTAGGCATTTTTCATGTGTGATTCCATTTAGTTTTCATAATTACCCTATGAGATGAGTGTATTCATAATCAGAGCTAAAACATACAACTGGTTTAGTGGACAAACTGAGAAGCTGCCTGCTTATTAAGAGTAACACGACTGTCTATACTTCCTTTAGTACCTGTAGGTGTTAAGTGAATATTTGCGGAATGAATAAATTAATAAATGTGCTTGCAACTGAGTTAATATTGTTATGGAAAGGATTGACACAGTCCATTAAAATTTACAACTCTACTTCCATGCCATGACACCAGAATAAGTGGTAAGCCAGGTAATTCCATGAAGGCAAGAAATGATAGAAGAGCCCAGTGAGTATTTACTGAAAGAACTAATTAGAAAATATCAATCTACCCTGCAGTACAGGTCCCAGAATCATGGTCAAACAGAAAGACATTTAATAGCACTCAAGGTGTGACATGGGATACTAGCTAGTTGACCAACATCCTAACTAATACATAACTATCTGTCCAACTTTTGCTTAGAGCTGCTACTTCTAAGTTTATTACACACCCCCTTTTCCACCTTACAGTAGCTGGGGTACCTACTTGGTCACAATTTTTCCCATTCAGTGGAGGCCGAAGAAACTCAAAGCTCAAACCTTTTTTACTCAAGGTTTTATTTCCAGACTCCAGGTTTACTAACTGCTCTGGTCTGTAAGATCCACGAAGACATTCTCCAAACATCAATACAGAAGTCTGGCTCTTCCTTGCAAGTTTTGTCACAATGCCATATACGCCAAAGCAGAGATTTATCTTCTGGTATTCTTCTCTCTCTCACTATGGCTAAGCTAGTCTCAGCCACATCCCTATATGTGCCATGCCCCCTTCAGCTTCTCTTGGACTCCCCACTTGGATATCCCCTTCTTTCTCTCTGCCTGTGTACACTTGATACATTTCACATATCACTGTAACAACCTTCACATCCAACATGAAGTCAAACACCCATCATTCCCTCTGCACCAATCAACCCCTGACAGCACTTCCTGCCTATATCTCTCATTTTAATCTTATTAAATATTTTAAGTGTCTGTAATTCTTCCATGAGATCTTATGATCCTTGGGGAAAAGAGCTGTGACTTGTGTCTATGGCATTCCTCAGTGCCAATCACAATATTTGAATTTACTTACTTTATTTATGTATTTAGGTTATTTATTGTACATAAATGTAGAATTCATTTAGTTTACCATAGAGCATTTGATTGTGATTAAGTTAGCTGGTTATGAGTTATACATAATCTTACACATTTTAAAGAGTTATACGTCATCATATATATTTTAGAGATGGAGAAACTGAGAATAAGCTGGCACCAAGGGAGTCTAGAATTTGAACCCTGCTCTTTTTAACACAGTACACAGATATTTTAGTAGAGAGGGAAGTGACAAAAAATATTTTCTTGAGCCACCAGAACTAAATTTTTTTTAAAAATATGCCAAAAATTAAAATATCCAGAAACAAAAAATTCTGACTGAAACAACAGCTTTTCCTCAAACTAATGGGCTTTAACCACATTATTTCCTTTTTGTAAGCTATTTCGATAAACAGTATGATGATGTTGTATTTTATCTTTACCATTATGATATGCATACCATTATGATATGCATGATAATAGATACTATTATCTATTACCATTATGATATGCATGATTTTACATTATGCATAGTTTCAGGTGTACAGATATGTGTATGTATATGTATGTATATACATACACATAGATACATATATATAAAGTATGTAACATGCCTTTAAGCTACCAGTGTTTTCCATTTTTTTAAGTCCACTAGTTTGAGTCCACCTGGAACTAAGCATAATGTAAAATCATGCATATCATAATTATCACACTCAGAAATGCACCAAAGATAAAATATAACATCATCATACTGTTTATCAAAATAGCTTACAAAAGGGAAATATTGTGGTTAATTTTAAACTCCCCCTGATGAGAGATACTGTGTTTGAGGCAGGATGACCTCTCCTTCATTAGTGTGAATTTACCTCCAAGGCAAACATTTTTCAATCAGCACTAATTTGCATATAATTTATCAAGAGAGAAGTGCAAAATAATTTTGTTTAAAGATTTCCCTTTGTTTTAAGTGTCATTAGCAGTCCTGACTAATCCAATTTTTACAATCTCATCAGGCGCTTTTAGAAAATTTCTCTGAACTCATCTGGAGGATGCATTTATTCCTAAGTGTCCCATATTGCATTACAGCACCGCAGAGAGGCACAGCCCACTACAGATGTTTATGTGAAATGCAGTTAACACTCTGCCAATTTAGTTTTTATAGGGACACAATCAATTTTTATTCATTTAAAAACCAGAATGCTTTCTTTTATTGTGTGCAGCCTCTCCTGATTATATAGCTAAACAAATTATTTCTCTGTTTGTACTAAATGGTACTATTGGGGAAGGGCAGTGGCAGTGGTATAAGTGTACCATATATACAGCAGGCAAATAAATAATGTCTCTCTCCTAAGGTATGTTCCTTACAATGGATCATTTAAGACTTTTTTTTTAAGTTTTCCTTACTGTAAATACACATAGGTGAAATGTAAATCATGCATTGGGTAGTCTGTGGGCTATGTCATTTGATCTTGATCTTGCGTTTCAACAAAGTTTTATAGTTTCTAAGCTATGCTTATGTACATCACCCTGTATCACATAAGATGCTTAGGTTCTATTGTCAAGACTTTGGAATATTCAGGTGTTTTCATTGTTTTGCCAAAAGATTCTTATAGCTCTACAAATTTATTGCACTTCAATTTAAAGATGCTTTATTAAGACTATTTATTCCACTTGTCTTTCACCAAGAGAACCAATGTGAGTAATTTTTCAGGTTGAATTAATGCCATAACTTATCTAATTGTATAAACTTTTCCTTCTGCAGAAATCTTCTTATCACTGAGTTAATGTGCAAAAAATGTCCTCTGAGAGGCAGGTTTACAGAAAACTGAAATTCTTTATTCTATTACTTATGAATAATGCATTCTTGTATTTATTAAGGAAATGTTGGAATACCTATATGTGTGACATTGTGTGCCGGGTGTTCAAGCATGTCATTTCTCAAGGTTTCAACTTGCAATCTAAGATATTACCCAGAAAAGTATTAATATCATTGGGAGTGAGTGATAGGCATGTAAATATTTAAATGCAAATTTAGTGGCTACTCTATCTTCCGTTTCTTAGACCCCCAAATCTCAGAGTTATCCTTGATTCTGCTTTTCCTTTCATATCCCATATCCAATCCATTAGCAAAATCAGTTGGGTCTACCTACAAAATACATCAAGAATTGACCAATTCTCAGCAACTCTACTGCTACACCACCATTCCCCAGCTGGGTTATTGAAATAGTCTCTTAACTCTCTGCTCTACCTGCTTTGGTTTTCCAGAGCCAAAAGTGTTCCCCTTAAAATGCAAATCAAATCCTGTGAGTCCTCTGCTCAGAACACTCCAGGGCTTCTCACTTCACTCAGTGTTATTAGCCAACAGCCTCCAAGACACTGAATGATCTGGCCCTGGTCCCTGGCCAACACTACCTCCTCCTCTTCTCTCACTGACTCTGCTTCAAGCTTACTGGCCTCTCTGTTGTTCCGCAGACTCACCAATGCACTCCCACCCAGGGCCTTCCGTTATTTGTTATTTCCGTTTTCAGGGAATTCCTGCTCCCCAGCATCCCCGTGGCTTGTCCCGTCTCCAGTCTCTGGTCTTTGTTAACCTGGCACTTTCTTGGTGAAGCTTGACTTGCCCTGGCTCCATTTAAATTGCAGCTTTCTGAGTTCCCTTGGGGAACTGTCTGTCTTTTGTATTGTACTGATCACCATTGAAATACTAAGTATTTCTCTTGTTTCTTTTGTGCCCATCTCCCTATTTACAGGTAAGCTCCATGAGACAAGAATTTTGTCTGTTTTATTTAATCTATTCAAGTGACATTGGAGTATAGTCTTCTACTTAACTTTGTTCCTAATGTTGAAATATTCTAGAAAGTCCTGAAATTTTCACACTTTTTTTTTCCCTCTTCAAATCTTTCCGCTACTTTTTCCTGTACAATGTGTACAATGGACTATTATTTTCTAGATACCAGAAATCTGCAAAAATGTAAAACTCTAGAGAAGAATTTCTAAACATATCCCTTTCATGCTTTCAGAAGCCACAGGAGCTGCAGCTAAAGGACTGCTTCCTGTGCAGTGTGCAGGGCTGGCAGCTTGGTATTTGACCATGTGGCTGGTTAATCCTAGCAGGAGTAGGAGTCTCCTTAAGCTTGCCTTTGACTTATTGTTTCCTGAAATAGAGAAGGTATTGCTTTTAGTTTCAAAAGCTTTNAGGTAAGCTCCATGAGACAAGAATTTTGTCTGTTTTATTTAATCTATTCAAGTGACATTGGAGTATAGTCTTCTACTTAACTTTGTTCCTAATGTTGAAATATTCTAGAAAGTCCTGAAATTTTCACACTTTTTTTTCCCTCTTCAAATCTTTCCGCTACTTTTTCCNAATTGCAGCTTTCTGAGTTCCCTTGGGGAACTGTCTGTCTTTTGTATTGTACTGATCACCATTGAAATACTAAGTATTTCTCTTGTTTCTTTTGTGCCCATCTCCCTATTTACAGGTAAGCTCCATGAGACAAGAATTTTGTCTGTTTTATTTAATCTATTCAAGTGACATTGGAGTATAGTCTTCTACTTAACTTTGTTCCTAATGTTGAAATATTCTAGAAAGTCCTGAAATTTTCACACTTTTTTTTTCCCTCTTCAAATCTTTCCGCTACTTTTTCCTGTACAATGTGTACAATGGACTATTATTTTCTAGATACCAGAAATCTGCAAAAATGTAAAACTCTAGAGAAGAATTTCTAAACATATCCCTTTCATGCTTTCAGAAGCCACAGGAGCTGCAGCTAAAGGACTGCTTCCTGTGCAGTGTGCAGGGCTGGCAGCTTGGTATTTGACCATGTGGCTGGTTAATCCTAGCAGGAGTAGGAGTCTCCTTAAGCTTGCCTTTGACTTATTGTTTCCTGAAATAGAGAAGGTATTGCTTTTAGTTTCAAAAGCTTTATTACCAGGCACCAGGCATTATTCTGAAGTAAAGAATAATGTAAAATAAAAAAAATCTAAAGCAACTTAAAAATGAAAACTTGGAGTAGTGCTGTGGCAAATTGTCTTCCTTCAGGCTTTGTTCAATCTCCGTCTGATTGGTTCCCCTCGTTTGAATAAGTGATTCAAAAGCACCTATTATAGGCTGGATTAGGCACCCCCCCAAAATTAATATGATGAAGTCCTAACCCCCACATATCAAGATGTGACTGTATTTGGAGATAGGACCTTTAAAGAGGTAATTAAGGTAAAATGAGGTCATATGGGTGGCGTAAGCCAATTTAACTCGTGTTCCTATAAGAAGAGGGGATTAGGACACAGACAAGTACCCAGACCACACTGAGGAAGGACCATGTAAGACAGAGCAAGAAGGCAATCATCTACAAGCCAAAGAGAGAAAGATGCTCAGAAGATACCATGGACACCTTGATCTTGAACTCCCAGCCTCCAGAACAATAAGAAAATAGATTTCTATTGTTTAAGCCACCTGTTTGTGGCACTTTGTTATGGTGGCTCTAGAAAACTAATACAGCATCCTGTTGATAAATGCCACACGAGGATGTCTGGTGGCCACGAGCCCTTCTTTTCTAGATAAGCCCCTCTAAATCACACTGCATCCAGCCTTCTTCTTAAGCAGATGTTGGGCAAACAAAGCTTTGCTAGATTCTAAAATGTCTACTTACCTTTATTCTTTTCCTTTTATTGCCATCTTTTACATCTCTAAATAGAGCATCGTTCCAGGTCCTAGGCATACAAGTAAGTAAAACTAAACAAAACAAAAACCAAGCATATTTCTTAACCATGAGAGGCTTATGATCTCTTTGGGGAAACACAATGTGTATCGTCCATAAAAACAAATATGCCAGCCATTCAAAGAAACTGTGAGAAACCCCGCTGAAATTTAAGCAAAATCCTTAAAAGTTTGTGAGACTAAGGCTAATGGAGTAGTTAGAATTGTGTTCCATGCAATACAGATAGCACAGGAATGCGTGGAGGCTGACAAAATCTAGAAAATATGAGTAAATCAGACCAGTTGAGTGGCGGGGACATATCTGAGCAGCTTGTCAAATTTAGACTTCATGAAGTCGTCATGGAGGAGCCTCTGAGAGTTGTGATTAAGTGGATGATATAGCCAAAATAATATTTTTGGAAAAACAGTATGGTAGAAATGTATGCAATAGATTTGGGGAGGGGAGTGGAGAGAACAGCCTTTGGAATCCGTTTCAGTAATACAGGCTAACACTGCCCAAAGTGTTGTCCTGAGTTTCCTCAAAAGAAAAATTTCCTCAAAAGAAGGGACTTGTAGTTAAATGAGTTATAGGGTGTGTTCTTAGAGAAGCACAACACAAATTAGCCTATTTTAAAGGCCCTAAGCAGTTCCTCAGTAAAGATACTTGTTGAATTGTGTTTAACCTGTGTTTCCTATATTTAACTAACCCTGGCACGTTTTTTTTTTTAAAAATTGGGGTTGGCAGAGTAATGCCTCTAGATATCCCATGGAATTAGTCATCCACTGATAGGAATTGCTAGCCTAGTCTTGTGGGCCCAGACTGGAGTGATGGGAAAAGGAAAACAAAAGGAAATATTGGGTATATTGGCTTCAAGAAACATTTGAAAGGAAGAATGAACTGATGTGATCTCTCCTTAGGTCAAATGAGAGAGAGGCTCACTGCATGATGATACAGTTTGGAGGAGAGGGGGCAGGGAAATTATGCTCCCTTTCCCAACCAGAATGTAAATCCAAGGAACAATGTAAACCCAAGGACAAGGGCTGTATCTCGTTTCCTTTTCCTTTGTCTTTGCACTTAACAGGGAACTGCGAACATGATCCATATACAATAAATAGGTATTAATAGCTTTCTTGTCTAGTATCTGAGTTAATACTAGGGAGAAGACTATTTAGACATTACATTCTAAGCTATCCATAACTATGAAAGCTAGACTAAAACTCCTTCTTATATCTTCGAGTTTTCTGGGTGTCTGCATTGACTCTGCAATGGCTTTATCAACTTAATAAAAACCAAGTTCTCCTGCCCCATGTTCTTAGACTCTGGGTTTTGTTTCTGGGTTCATATTCTCTTCCAGTTTATTTCCAATTATCCATCTTTTGGCTGTTCCGTATACACTACAACCTCACCTTTTGGGCTTGATCTTACAGTGACTTAGGTACCTTTTGACTTTGCACTCTACAAAGACTCTGTTCTTACCCTTTGGCTTCTCCATTTTTGGCTGCTTCAGGAAACTTTGCAGACCCAGCCCCAGCTGGTTTCAGGGATAACAACCCCTTGGCCAGCATCCCAGATGGGCCGGCTCCAGCCTTCCCCTAAGGGAATCAGTTATTTACCACAGGTTATCTCTAGGCATGACTCAACTGGATGTTCTTAGCCCAAATCAGAGATGATGATGCAGGGCACTATTCCAAACAGTATTGATTCATGGTTTCCATCTTATTCTTATGTCTCCTCTTTTTCCAGATTTTAATATAGTTTCTCAGTATTCATATACCTAATTTACTCTGTTGTCTCCTGGACTCTCAGGATAAGCTTTGTACTCAGGTTTGGTTAACAGGTTGCAAATTAAGCCTTCCAGCCCTTCTACTGACTACTTTCGTGTCTGAACAGTATATTAACCTCTTTGGACATCGCTTTCCTGCAGCTGTAACATGTGAATAAAAATTATCCTAAATGATATCTCCCGTATGGGGATAAGAAAGATCAAATGAGATAATAATAAACATAAAGGATTTATTAGCAGTGTTGCTGGCACTGAAATTGTTTGATAGAGGTTAATTATTATTGGACCCCTCAGAGAAGGCAAAACCTCTGAATTAAAGCTTTCATTATAGGATTAATAAATTTCAAGTAAAATATATTTATTTCTTTCAAATTTATACTGTGGCTCAAGGCTTACCAATAAAGCACTGCTTTATAGGTGTCTTTAAGTTATTTTTACTAGCACTAATTTACTTGCATTTTAAAGTCTCTCTGTCTCTATATAATAATGCAATAATTGCAAAAATTAATGATCCTTTGTATGTTTTAGTTATGACAATATAAAATTTTAATTTTAATATATACAATTCTATTTTCATAAGTAACTCCCATGGATCACTTGATTATATTGATAACGCCAAAATGAAAACTACAGTATGGTTTTTGTCCAAATGATTAAAAAAATTACTTTGGAAAGTATTAATAATTGCCTTATTTAGAGTTCACTTCTTTTTTTTTTTTTAAGGATTTTATTTATTTATTTGACACAGAGAGAGAGATTATAAGTAGGCAGAGAGGCAGGCAGAGAGACAGGGAGAGGAGGAAGCAGGCTCCCTGCTGAGCAGAGAGCCCGATGCGGGCCTCGATCCCAGGACCCTGAGATCATGACCTGAGCCGAAAGCAGAGGCTTTAACCCACTGAGCCACCCAGGCGCCCGAGAGTTCACTTCTTTCTATCAGTAAGAATAATATAATAGCAGTGGTTCACATATGAAAAGCATCTTTTCTATGCAAGTATCCCATTCACAATATGTATGTGTATCAAATCATCACATGTTACACCTTAACCTTACACAATGTTATATGTCAATTAAATCTCAATAAAGCAAAAAAAATTATTCCAAAAGGACAAACTGGGTGGGGAATCAGAAATCCCATCAGGAAATTCATAAGTTGCTTTTCCATAAAATAGAATGATGCATTCTTGGCTCATTCATCCATCTATGTCTACAATACACATTTTTGAGAGCCCAGTGTTATTGAGAGCCTACTAGGAGACTTTGTTTTTCCATTTTGGACATTTTGAACAGTTCATCTTCTCAGGTAAGTGATATTGACAAAGTGCTATTTCATACTGGGATTGATGATTTCTGTGCTTCTTTTTCAGTCACAAGATAATCCTACATTTCTTTTATTACTAGGTGCTTATCAATGTAGTATATTCTTTTTTAAATTTTTTTTTAAGATTTTATTTATTTATTTGACAGAGAGAGAGAGATCACAAGGAGGCAGAGAGGCAGGCAGAGAGAGGAGGAAGCAGGCTCCCTGCTGAGCAGGGAGCCCGATGCCATGCTGGGCTTGATCCCAGGACTCTGAGATCATGACCTGAGCCGAAGGCAGAGGCCTTAACTCTGAGCCACCCAGGCACTCAATGTAGTATATTCTTATCATTTGACTTAAATTATCTAAAATAAAAAAATTTTATCATAGAGATGATTTGGTAACATTCTTAAAATGTGCTTAAAAATACTTTTTCTTCCCTAAATCAGCTTAAACATGCACTGAGATGATTAGACATCTTTAATAAAAATCATTTTGGTTATATTTCAAGGCAATTTATTGGTTAAAATCTGATGGGTCTTCCCCATATAAGTCTCTAAAATATTTTCTGCTTTTTCAAGGAACTAAGAATCCAAATTCCTTTGTTAATTTCAATGGGCTAATGCTTTCAAGAAAACAAAGGAAAGGTTGGAAAAATGATGACCTTGACATTCAGGATAAATTATATATTCAAATGACTTTGGCAGAACGGAGCCATCTGAGACATTGCATTTCAGCTATTCACAACTGATTTCTCCTCCTATCAAAGGTGACCAAATACTTCCAACAAAGGGACTAATACCAAAAACTCACTTTCAAGCTCAGTTTTCCTGGGCCTCCCTGCAGTCAGGAGTGAAGGCCTCTAGAGTATTCAGGTTCAGTGAAACCTAGTTGAATAATTGTAGAAAATAAACACCCCTAGGAAGTATGGAAAAGGTGAATGGTAGTAAATGTTATTAAACTTAGAGATTTCAGCTTTCCCCCTTGTTTCTCCTGGCCTTTTTCAACGGAAATGCTACAATGACTCTGAAGTTTTTTAAGTCATATGTTGAACTTGCAAAAGTATTAGAAAGGAAAGCCATTGTGAAATAGAAAAAGAAAAGAGCAGTTAGGACACTTTAATGAAGACTTGAATGCACCTCAAATGAAAAACAGATGTTCTTTGTTAAATTTAACAGTGTTTCTTATTCAGATTGAAGTAACTAGACGAGCCAGTGGGGTAGAGTTGGCTTCAGCAAGATCTTGTTCTAGGAAAGTTTGTGTATTTCTTGTTGCTCTGTACAGAGTATTTCTCCAGGTTTTTTTCTACATTTAGATAAAAGTGAGCTTTTGAAAGTAAGTCATCAAGAGTGATTTTATTTGTGTATTTTGCATTAGTAATGACTCCTATACAAGGAAGTTTGGTACATTTTAAATTCCTGAGATGGTTTTAGTTTTGTTAACTATTGCATACATCTTATTCTGGCGTTGCATTAGTTTTTTTTAATGCATCATTGCCACACAACAACGTAAGTTAGTATTGATGTTTCAGAGCAGCAACTGATATTCTACTAAATACATCTTATTAACACTGCCCCACGTAGAAATATATTTATCCACACCTCCCCAGTAGCCTCTGCCTCCAAATAAAACCCCACTAAACAAAGCTTTTTCTGGACAATCTATTTCAGTCCGTCAATCAGTGGTGCATTCTGTATGCCCAAAACTCGTTATCCTATCTTAACTGATTCATTCAGTGGAAACACGGTCACAAGCCAAGGCAGACTCACCCACATGACCCTTTCCTGGAAGTAATATACATTATATTACTACTCCAGTCTTAACAATCTTTGAGATGCACTGGGTTTCCTGGGATTTGGGTTTTGCTTGTGTCTCCTTCCTTCCTTCCTTCCTTCCTTCCTTCCTTCCTTCCTTCCTTCCTTCCTTCCTTCCCTTCCTTCCCTTTTTTTTAGTGTATCTATTTTGAACTACACCTGACATTATATGTAACCATATACGTTCCAGAGACTACAATCATAGAAAGCAAGGGAAAAAAATAGAGACAAGGAGAAAAAAAAATTGGGAGGGGCGTGGTATGGATAAAACATTCCGTGTTTTAACATATTATTAATTTTTAAGTTATGAATGAGTTTATAGGAATTATATAAAGTATAAGAGAAGAAACAATCTTAGCCTACAATGAGGTGAGAGAAGTATGTGATTTATTCAGTACCCTTCAAACGGACGATTTAGATTGAAATCAGTTGTTCCGAATGGAGGGATCTTCTTAAGTGTTCCACGTCTCTGTATTTCTCTATTTTGGTCTGATGCCTGGGAAATTTATTCTCTTGTTTTTAAACTTCATTATTTAAAAAGAAAACCCATGAAACGAAAGTATAACCAGGTCATTAAACAGCAGGGGAGACAATATAAAAAGCCAAGCAAACAGTGTAGGAAGGGAAACAGCCACAAGTTGCTGTGGGTAGGCGGAGGTTTGCCTTGAGCAGACTCCCATCTGAGCAGCATGAAGGCCACCCCCAATGTCAACGAGAAATAGGGGAAAAAACAAACAAAAAAAATTGCAATGTTTCAAAAGGATAAAAATCATAGCTCCAAAACCACTTCGACATTTCTATCAGTCACACTGAAGAAGGGAAAGGAAAGAGTGCTTTAAAGCCCACCAGTGTAATACTGTTAGAAATCACATATATCATTGTCCAGGTTGTAATCAGAATTTACACTACTATACTATCCATTTCATGCAAATACTAGATCAGGGCTTCAAATTTCTCATTCTGAGTGTTCTTCCTGTTTGTTTTCTTTTCTCCTGGAGAATTCATAAATTCAGTGTTGTAAATAGTACAGAATTTTCAGTCATACACGAAAAATAATTTTTCTCTTTTTTTCTGAAGTTTTATTTATTTACTTTTGAGAGAGACAAGAGAGAGAGGGCAAGAGTAGGTGGCGCAGAGGGAGGGGGGAGAGAATCTGAAGCCAACTCTGTGCTGAGCAAGGAGTTCAACCTGGGGCTTGATCCCATGAAACTGAGATCATGGCCTGAGCCAAAACTGAGAGTCTGACACTCAACTGACTGCACCACCCCAGTGCCCCCCAAAATAATTTTGCTTAAAAACAACTCCATATTTGAGAAAAAAGAACAACAACTAATAAATAATTAAGACCCCAACCCCTGCATGGGCTCCTGGATGACTCAGTCAGTTAAACATCTGCCTTTGGCCCATGTCATGATCTCAGGGTCCTGGGATCAAGTCCTGCATCCAGCTCCTTGCTCAGCAGGGTTCTGCTTCTCCTTCTGCTTCTGTCCCTCCCCTCAGCTAGTCTGCGCTCTCTCTCTCTCAAAAAAAATAAATAAATAAAATCTTTAAAAAAATAAAAGAGTCCAACCACTGCAATATTAAAGGATATTTGACTCAGGAATCAATATTTTCTAATTTAGAAAGGAAAAGGTATAAGTTATTGATCTTTTAGATTATAAATGTTTGTTTTTGAGTAAACCAGATCTGTACTTTGCAGACCTAGTAGTTTAACCTGGATGGGGGTTGCTGGGGAAGCTACGAGGCAAGGGGGATAAATCTCTAGTGTCCCATGTTGGTGGTTATTTGCATGCCTCATCCTTCCTAGTCCCCAAACTCTTCCTTTCATCCAAACTCCAGTGAGATTTCCTTGGTAAGATCATTGGCAAATGGTAACTCTTGTACATCAATACATCTTGTTCATCTGCTATCCTGTCATCCAGCTGTGATTTCTTTCTGTGCTTCGCTCTTACAAGCATCTAAGGATGCTTCATATGTAAGTGTTAATGCTACTTTTTTTGTTACTGGATCCACATGAGAATGAACAGATTGCAATGAAAAGTTCTCTTAAAAATGACACAATCACATTATTAACAGCTATGTTTTGCACCCCATGATTAAATTAGGAAGTTACCTAATTTAAGTTTAGGCAATACTAAAGTATTTGATTAAATTTATTTTTTTTTAATTTTTTTTGATTAACTTTAAATGCACGCTTTTGTTATTATTCAACGTTATGAAGTATTAACCAGAATGGATGATATATTTCCTTCCTTAGTCTCACTCCCCTAATCCAAACAACCCAGCAAAGCAAACATGAAGTTGTATCATCAGATTCAGCCTTATGAGGTCTAATTGGCTTTAATCAGGACCTTTTTCACATTTCTATCCTCCAGGGTCTTCGGACATCTAGCCTGGAACTGTTTGTCCAAGCTCCCCTTTTAGGTTATTTGCCCATCATTGGTGGTACCTCATATCAGTATTGGCTTGTCTGCCAATTCTCTGGAATGTGGTACTTCTCTCAGCCTATTCCAGCCAGCATGCATGCTTGTTTAGGGTTACAATACTAAGACTAGATTCCAGTGATACCGAAGCAACATTTTCCTGCACAGACACACAGACCTACCCACCCACACAGACGCAGATATACTAAAGATTTAGTGGAGAACTCATTTTTTAAAGACAATAACCTTTATATCCAAAGAATATCCAAATATGGAAAGGAATTAGGTATTTGTGGATGTTAAGCTCCTTCAGTGAGGGGTATTTCCCACTAATCAGTTGTGTACAGAACATACTTTTCCCATTGTATGTGTGTGTGTGTGTGTGTGTGTGTGTGTGTGTGTGTGTGTGTGTGTTGTGCAACATGGATAATTAAAAGTTATTATTATTTTTAAAGGTTTTATTTATTTATTTGACACAGAGAGAGAGATCACAAGGAGGCAGAGAGGCAGGCAGAGAGAGAGGAGGAAGCAGGCTCCCTGCTGAGCAGGGAGCCCGATGCGGGCCTCAATCCCAGGACCCTGAGATCATGACCTGAGCTGAAAGCAGAGGCTTTAACCCACTGAGCCACCCAGGCACCCTAAAAGTTATTATTATTATGTGAATATTTCATATGCTTATTCAAAAACAAAAGTGGCATCTTTTTTAGATGTGTAAAATTCATTTGCATGTTTTATTTTTACAATTTGTATTTTACTGTTTCAAAAGTTACTTGCTTTTTCAACCTCTCCCTTGCCAAGAATTTTTTTAAAGTTTGCATTCTCCTAGAAACAATATAGAAAATAACTTGAACTTTTTTGTTGTTGTTGTTTTGTTTAGTTTTTGGTTTTTTTCCTCTCTGGAGTTCTACCAGGTTTTCTTTACGAGTTCGGTGACAGTTCCTACTAGAAGCCTGTGTCACCGCTCCAGTCAACAGGCTCAAAAGGCATGGCCGACCTGGCAGCCTAGAGGAAACCAGCCCTCAGGCCAGGGTGAGGACAGACACCTGGAATGTCTCCATAAGCTACTTACCTTTTACTAATTAAAATGAAAACCCTCAGCAGGCAGAAAGTTCAAGGGGAACTAGCATCCATCATATAGGGCTAAGAAAAAAAACGTACAGACCGCAAACATATACGTTTCCTGTGCAGATAAGATGACATTTGCCTGTTCTGCCATCTCACTGAGATACATGTTCCCAATAAGAATATTTCTAATAAATTTTTATTCAGATGGGCTTCCTGTTTTACTAAGGTGAGTCTTGGATTTGAAGAAACTTACATCTTCATATAAATATATCATATACAATGTATGTTCATGGATATAAATCCCCAAGATTCTTTTTAGGCAAAGAATTTTAAAACATTTTAAGTACAGTGTTAGAATTTTAATTTTAGAACCAATGATCATGTCTATTTTATGATGTTCCTTATGAATCATCATAATAGCTGAATCACTGAATCTTGATGGTAAAAGACCTAAGTGTATTGTAGGACCGAATATATTAAGTGGAGATCATGAACCTCTAGCAGTTGTAGGAAATCCGATTGCTTATGTGATTCCCAAGAAGCATATTTCCTTGGTAACATTCTGTTATTGAAAAATCGTGGTCTGGAAGAGGTGGCGCTTAGAAAGCATTTGTAACAAGCAGGTGGTGGGTGTCTTAGGTATTTTCATCAAACTTTTTGTTTTACACTTAAAAACAGCAAGAAGCTTGCAACTTCTATAAGAAGGAGGCCTTTTCCTAAATATATGAGGCTGTTGCTTAACATCAAGTGAAGGTTACAAAAGAAAAAGAAACATTGGGGCGCCTGGGGGGCTCAGTGGGTTAAAGCCTCTGCCTTTGCTCAGGTCATGATCTCAGGGTCCTGGGATCGAGCCCTACATCAGGCTCTCTGCTCAGCAGGGAGCGTACTTCCTCCTCTCTCTCTCTGCCTGCCTCTCTGCCTACTTGTAATCTCTCTCTCTGTCAAATAAATAAATAAAATCTTGAAAGAAAGAAAGAAAGAAAGAAAGAAAGAAAGAAAGAAAGAAAGAAAAAGAAAGAAATAGAAGCATTGGCAAAGGATAGGGGAGCAATCAAAACAGTTCACTTAGGTAGAAAATGATCCTAACCTGTTACCCAAGACCAGTATCTACTCAATTGTTTTCAGGTTTTGCTTCTGGAAAAACTTGTGCTTTAGACATGTTTAGGAATGTGTGTCTTTGAATCAAGAGCCTTCTATAGTTTGTCATTGACTATTTTATGTAAAAAACAAAAAACAATGTAGATATATAGGAGAAAATCAAGATGATTTTACAAGATATTTTCAAATAGTGATATTGTATATTTGAAACACATTAAGTGAAATCACCAAAGGTGACATTTGTTCCTTTCCTTACTTTGCCTATCATGGACCACTAATCCTATATGCACAGATATAATCTATAACAAGGAAAATGGGGCTAACTAATAATACAAGAAAGACAATGAAATTTGTTGAAAATTATTACTATTATTTAGATATCCTAAAAAATTAAATTAGTTGTGGATTTCTCTTGCAAATTTGAAGAATAAAATCAAATAACATTCCAATAGAATGAGATGGATCAGATAACATAAAAATAAAAACATTTCAAGAACAGTCATGAAAGCAACATTCTAACTAGGAACATTGAAATGAGGGACAATTCTATCTGTTGATATTGGGGGAAATTATTTCAGATGTTTAAAACAGTATGCTCTTGTCACTGTTTGAATCCAGTCTGTAAGAATATTTTTGTCAATCTAGTTTTGTCCTGTAAGAGATCTAACCTTTGGATTAGTAGCAAAGACACACCCCACTCCTCAACCACAATATGAAAACATAAGGCCTTTCTGAACAATAGTATTCTATTGCATCTTACAGTAAAGAGAAAGAAATACAAACTTTAAATTAACCTTTCTGTAGGTCTCTAAGTTTAGAGCCTTTGTGTGTAAAATGAGACTAATCATACTTACAGTATTATTTCTAGTTAAGATAGGTGTCTGTATCAGTTCCTTCCCTGAGAATGCACCAACACCCCCAGTCAAAGACAAAATCCTAATTGTGAATGGATTAGGAGTGAGTCTGTCTAGGGCATTGTCCTTTCCATGCCTGAGTAACAACAGAAGCAAATATTCCACCACCTAGTCCCAAACATCAATAATCAATTTAGTAGTTTTGGAAAGACAGTAACCCTAGAGAATAAACAAATCCCTCAGTGTCTCCAGGGGGAGAATGGATTAGAAAAATTGTTCTAAATATATTCTGCCTTTCACCCCCCCCAAAAAAACTCACCAGATTATCACTGGCTTCTTTGTAAACAGAACAAAATCAAATTGGGAAGCTTTCTCCTCAAAGCAAAGCAACCATTCTTTTTCAGTCACTCCAAAAAAGATCTTTATTACATAAGAAATTTCCAGATCGAGAATCCTCATCTTTACATTAAGTGAAGCCAGACATCAGAAAGGAGTTATCTAATCACTACAGAAAATGTATCTCCTTTAAAAATTGATAATCGGGTAAGTCCTTGTCTTGGTACCACCCAACACCCCCACAATATGGAAATCAGTACTTTTCAAATCTTAGGCTAGCCTCTGCCCCATGTGGCACCTGTCGTCCGCCACACTGCACACACGTACTCACATGGACGGCACTGCCCGCCGTTCATTTCTCAGGTGCAGCAGCAGCCGCTTTTGAGACCACATTAGTTCAGTTTGAGGTACCTTTTCAACATCCCATATGTCTTAACTGAAGGTTAGAGGGAGGGGAGGAAGTTTGGAGGAGCTGGATAAAACCAGTTCACTGTATTTGTGTGACCTACGGCTGACCGCCACTGCCATCACACAGCTGTTCAAAGAGCTGAGTCATTAATCTCCTCAACTTTTTAGGATTTTGCCATCCAAAATTGCCTCTTTCCATCACACACACACACACACACACACACACACACACTACACAAGAGCTTGTAGTGATGGGTATAAATTTTGAGAAACACTGTCACCATCATTAAGAAAATTACTTCGGCAAGTGGTATAGTAGAAAAACAAAACAAAACCTACACTGCCACTCAGAAAACCTGGATTTTTGCCTTAGTTCTGCCATTTACCAGTTGGATGGCCTTGAACAAGTCACCTCTGTTGGTCTTAAATTTCCTCATCAGAAAACGAAGCAGCGTGACTAGGAGATGTCTAACGTCCTTTCATCTATAATTTTGTGATAAATTCCCATCCAGGAGAAAGATTTGTCAACGTTTCAGTGGGATTCATTGCAACCACACCAACATTAAAGGAATTGATTGATCATCCTTGGGGACTGAAGCAGCCACCACTACTCATCCATCTCCTTATCCCCGATGAAAACAAGGAGTTTCCCTGTAAACAAGGTGCCTCTTTTCCAGGGTTCAGAGAGCCCCAGGACTCAGATTTCAGAAGATGGACCATTTGCCCAAATACATAGACCCAGTCCTCTGAAGCCCGTGGGGTTGGTTCTGTGCTATTTTAAATGCCAATTTGGACACAGTCATCACAAGAAGTTACGTTTTTCCCTTTTTAAAAAATCGAGCGCGTGCATGGTCTGTGCATTGTTATTTGCCATGTTATTGGCAGGAAAAAAGAAAAAAAACCTGTCTGGAACAACTGGCTCCAATTTTGTGGTGATTGCACCTTTACATCTCACAAAATGATGACTTTAAAAACAATATTTGATAGAAGACTGATGTCTTTTCTCATTCAGGTTAATTCATAACTGGTCACCTGTAATGGAGAGACCTACTTAGACTACAATTTTACTATTCTAGTCAGGCTAAGTGCTTCGGGAGACTTGAAGCACAAAACTCTGCTCACTCAAAAAGCTTGTTAATGGGTCCCTCATGACTCAGCTATCAATTTTTTAGTATCAGATAGACACGCTGTATCCATTATTACTTTCACTTAGAGCCAGATCTGACCTGACTGGACAGTGGCTTATGAGATTTTATTTATTTTCATCTTAGCAATAGATAAAAAGTAGACATAATGGTACCTAGAAAAATGTGTATTTTAATAAGCGCTTCCAGTGTAATATTTTAAAGGTAGTCACTTGATCTTTTAAAAAACTTCTTCATTTTTTGCATGTTTTCTACCTTTAACATATCCTAGATTGTTTAAATGTGCTTTGTAAGCAATGATAAAATGACAAGTTATCATTGATCTGTCCTTTCTTCCATCTCAGAGGGATTCATTAAATAATGCATGCACCCCTGTGAATTACTTTCTTCACTATAGTATCCCCAGACCATTAGCCAAATATAGCAACATTAGCATCTTTCAACCCTTCGAAACCCTTTTGGCTTTCATTTAATTAAATTATCCCATTATGAAAACTCTTATAATGAGATTAAATTTAATTATTTATTAGACACTTATTTGCACTAGGGAACCTATCAATTATGCATGGTTGAGCTAAACATTTTTCAATCCATCACCTTTTCTTTTCAAGGAAGGTGCAATTTATTAAGTACATTTGGGATACTGTATCTAGCAGGCCTTAATGGGGAGAAGTATTTAGCCCTCTTAAAAGCTACTATAATAAGGATTAAAATTACTATGTCTGAAAAATAGACAAGAGAATTGCTGCCAGGTATTTTCGTGTTCCAGAGTTCCAGTTTTTGTAAATCTTTGTAATATAGTTTGTAGTCCATCTTAGAGGATTTTTCTGTTTTTATGCACTTAACAAATATATCAAATATAGCTTATGTTTTACATATAAGAATAATTATGGCACTAATAAGGCATTCATTTAAATCATATAGTTTTAAAGTAATCCTATATAGAAATGTTAATGTTAATATTTCAAATGGTGATTTTAGAAATTTTTATGAAAAATTTCAAAATATGCAAAAATGGCGAAATGAACCACCAGGGTAACCATCTCCCAGCTGCAACAATTTAATCTTTCAACCGTCAGCTTCTAACCCCACCCCCAACTGAAGAAAATCTAAGACCTGGTATCATTTTGACAGTAAAAGAAAATTAAATGTCTCAAAGGCAGAGCATTTTTTTTTATAATGGAGGTATAGAATTTTTAGTGAATGCCAAGATAATACATGTCAATTTGTGACATATGTCCTCCTATCAAGTTTCATCAATATGTAATTATTCTTCTGGTGTGATTTGTGCTGTATCTTAAGTCAAGGTGGTAGGAAGCATGATTTTAAAACTATAATATATATAATAATATAAAATTATAGTATATATAGTATTATATATAATGTATATATATGAAATTGATATTCCTGCATATAGGAAACTCTTCTCAATATCTTAATGTGGAGATAATGATGACAAATCCCAACAATAACTGTACAGGCTCTCAGACACCTGAAGCATAGTCTTACCTCTACACCTCCTCACCTGCTCTTCCCCAGACACCTCCGTAGCCTACTTTCCCACTCACTTCCGTCCTCTGCCCAAAAGTTATCTTCCAGGGAGGCCTTCCCTGAGTCTGCGGTATAAAATACCACCTCCCTCCCCGCCACCTTTGCTCTTTGTGCTCATCCCTGCTTCCCTTATCTTCCTACCACTCCTCACCATATGACATACATTTGGTTTGTTCTGCCTCTGCTCTCAGGAGATGAGTTTCATGAGAGAAGGCACTTTGTCTTTATGTTGCTTTCTTCTGTATCCCCACACCTAGAACAACTGCCATATATAGTAGGGTAGGTATTCGGTGAATATTTGCAAAATAAATGAAAACAATTGAATCTATTTTCTGAGATAACATATATGTTAGAATATTCATAGTAGCGCAGTTTTTTCAGAGAGCGCTTTTATATGGGGATAGGAGAGGATGAATAGAGAGGTAAATTAAGACCAGTTTGGGTCACCAGCATTATAAATCAAATGTAAAACTTTTAGATGTTATTCTGGAAGTCAAAGTGCCTATGGGGTCAAGGCAGAAATTAGATTCAGATACAAGGGGAACTAGGGGAAAACCAAAGAGCTCATGACCCATCAAAAGAGAGTAACAAAAACAGTTTATATGAGACTGCATTCCAGGTTGATATCCTTTCTGATTCTTTAAAAGAAACTGAAAAAAGTAAAATTTTACGTGAAATTTCCCAATTAAAAAAAAAAAAACCAAAACAGTGTGACTGAAATTAAGCATATCCAATACGTGCTATTTTGCAACTTTGACACTAAATGCTGGGGACCAGAATAACTTTTTAGGTAGCAAAATGGAAAAGACATTTGTCCTCAGGGAAATGACTTGGGTAACATTGTAAGGAACAGAATTGCCTGATGAGAGCCAAGAGGGAAAGAAATTAAGTAAATGGCTCCTGTAGTAGAAGAGCTGAGAATGATGGTGGTATGCACAGTGGCGGTTAAGAGAGGAGGTAGAACTGACGAGATTTTGTGAGCAATGGGCTGAGGTAAAGCGAGGCATTCTGGATGACGTTCTGTTTTCTGTTTTTTTGGGTTTTTAAAAATTATTTTATTTATTTGTCAGAGAAAGAGAGAGAGAGAGCAAGCACAAGCAGGGGGAGCGACAGGCAGAGGGAGAAGGAGGCTCCCTGCTGAGCAGGGAGCCCGATGTGGGACTCGATCCCGGGACCCTGAGATGATGACCTGAGTCGAAGACACTCAACCAACTGAGCTAGCTGGGTATCCTGATTTCTTGTTTTTTGGTTAGGAGAGCAGTGGTATAGACTTAGAGGCTGATCTTGGTCTAGGAGGGATACTGGTGATTAGTAAAAGACTGTGACTTATCTAGCTATCAAGGTAGATATATCTTCTAGGCAGTCAAAATAGGCAGAGCTAAAGCAAGTTTCTGAACATCAACATTGTTGACAATTTGGGCTGGATAATTCTTTGTCATAGAGGGCTGTCTGGCATGTTGAAGAAGGTTTAGCAGCATCCCTGACGTCCATCCACTAGATGCCAATAGCACCTCCCAACTGTGCCAACCAGAAATGTCTCTAAGCAATAATGATGCCCTCCTGAGGGGCAAGAAATTCATCCCCAGTTGAGAAACACTGGACTAAAGATATAAAATTTGGACTCACAATGCTTAGTGTTTTTCACATTTTTATATGACTACAAATAACCACGAACATGTTAAAATACAGCTATCGATTCAGTAAGTCTGGCTTGTACCTCAGATATTGCATTTCTAATAAGATCTCAGATGATGCTAAGGCTGCTACTCTGAGGACCGCGCATTGAGTACAAGATCATAGATGATACTTGAAATCATGAGAAGAGACGGAGATCGCCCAGGAAGCTTGGATAGAGCAGAAGCTTTAACTTCACAAAAGTGGGTTTTAGAGGGGTTATGAATTAAGCTTTAACTTCACAAAAGTGGGTTTTAGAGGGGTTATGAATTAGGCCTCCCAAATGACTATTTTCTTCCACTTATTTAAAAAATTACTTTTCTCTTCTGTCTCCAATATTTTTATTATAGATAGTATCATTATATTCTTTTACTCTGGATCTGTTAGAGTCCCAGCAGAAGATAGAATTCCACTCAGATGACACAACTTAAGTGCATTTAATAAAGAAACTATTCCCACAGGTGAGACAGCAGGAAGCTGGAAACATTGGGATGACCAAAGAGCACTGGTGCTTTGAAGAAGGCCTCTTGAGGAAGCACTGTAGTCCCGAGGGGCTGCTGACCCTGGCAGAACCAGGCACCAAGCAGGAGGGAGCAGGGAAGAAGTACCCTTCCTTCTCACTCCTCCTGCTCTCTGACCATCTTGTTGCTGTTTCTCTTTGGTCGAGTCCAGTTTGAAGCCTGTTGGCATGGGAGCTTGGGTGACGTAATCTGTAGAGATCAGCCTCCTGAGGCAAGAAAGAGTGGAGATGAGCAGAGAATAACTACCACTCCAATAACTACTACACTCCAAACAGGCATCCAATGTACATACTCAAGCAACGTGTATTTGTCATTATCCCCACATTATCGTATCAGGCATAGCTTCTTCTACATGGGGATTAAATAAAAAATCCTGCTATTATAAGCATAGAAATTTGGCTTTGTTTATGTTGGCTCCAGCTTTAACGGAAAAATGTCAGTGAAATAAGACTGAGCTCAGCCACCTCTCGTTCCACTTTCATTGCTGAACCTGTGACAAGGAGCCCCAGTGCTTTGTGGCCACGCCCTGTCTAGGGACGCATGAAGCCAAGGGAGCTAAAGCAGCAGCTTGTGTGCACCCCCCTGAGAGCATACCAAACAAGGCGGAATTCTCTGATGAGAGGAAGGCCCAATTTAAAAATGTTGGGATGACTCCCAGACTAACTTTGGTCCCCAGGAGATGCTTGAAACACCAGGTGTTATAGTTAAGAGGGCAAACATTGAAGTCTAGCAGCAGAGTGTCTTTGAATCCAAGCTTCCTACCTGCTAGGTCTAAGCATTTAGGCTCACTTGGTATCAATTTTCTCCTCTGTAAAAAGGAGAATCCCTAAAATAGGAATAATAGTAGGACTTACTCCATTCGGTTATCATGAGAATTAACTGAGGTGGTACAATTAGATTATATGTGGCACATGGAAGGCCCTCAGTAATTATTAGTTTTGTCATTGTTACACTACAGTTGATTGCCTTGTGTCCAAAACAAAGTAGAAAATATTAGTGAGAACTTTAAGTGTTGTGGAAATGGTTAAAGGAGCAGAGGAAGAAAACTGAGTAACCTAAGAAAGAATGACTGATATTTACTGAATTCCCTTCAGGTTATGCCTGTGACACCTACCAGAGCACCCTGTGTCTCTGGTTTTTTTGGTTATGGGAAGACTGATGCTATCAAATAATAATTCCCATTTCATAAGTTTTTGGTGACAAAAAATATTGATCTACAAATAAATGGATTACTGCAATGCTCCAGAACACACCAGATTTTGTTGTTTTAATGAAGAATTTTCTAACTAAGCATCTGACGAGGAAGTCATGAACTCGATTAGAGCTACAGATTTAAATCAATATCTTTTCCAGAAGTTTAGTTCATAAAGGAAAAAACAACATAAGGGTTTTCTCCTTCTGTTTTTGAATACCCAAATGCCTGAAGTTCACAGGTATTCCAGGGATCAAGGCTTTGAATGTCCATAAAATGGACATTCTATTTTCTCTGAGTGAAAGGGGAAGCTCCTCTCAGAATTATTTGACCAGACAAAGGTTTAACACAGCTCAGCTCACTTTGTGGAAAATGGTGACAATATGGTTTGAGGTAAATATTTTTATTCAAAACCTGAAGGAATTCTTACAACACAGGCTAAGAAAACTGTTTTGGCTCACTAGCCCCTCTGGGAAGGAGGGGATTGCAGGTGGGTTTTAGTGTGAAATTTCTAGTCCTGGGAAAATGTGTCTACAGGCTGGAGATAAGAGGGATAAAGTTCTCGCCATCTCTCTGCAGCCATCTCATCATCAGTCAAAATTTAAAAGACTGCGCACCTTGCAAAGATGGCAGTGTGCACTTGGGGACAGAGGAAATCCGGGACGAGAATTCAGTTCAAGGGGTCTCAGAGAATTCTGGTGTTTCCTGTAGTGGACACTGTCATGTGCTGCCCAGATCCCGCTTCAGGAATAAAGGCTCTTTTTCCCCAGTCTCTGGGACTGCTGTTCAAAGATGCTTCTCAGCTGTGAGCTTTCCTCAAGGGATTGCCTTAGCTGAAAGGCAGAGTGTCACCTGAAGGAGGTCATAACCTTCCTGGGGCAGTCTGCCTCCAAGGACTAATTGATTTGCAAGTATAGGGGCGTAGCTTCTGACCCCAAGCCAGGATAACTCGGAAACACCTTCCTACCCAGCAGAGCAGCCAGGTGGGCACCTTGTAGTCAGCCACTTTCTCAGCCTGTCCTCCCTTCCTCCCTACCTTCCCACAGTGTTGATCCCAGCAGGGCTCCCTCATAGACAGATGGTGTACTGATCATCACTGATTCTGCTTCCTAGAAAACCCAGCTTGTGACACCCTCAACTAACAGAGTAAACAAAGCAAAATGATTCTTTCCTGGCTTCACACCTTTAGGAGCAAGATTTTTAGTACTAGTTATTACAAAGTTGGTTGAGTAGCCGAAGATGACACAAACATACTAAATCATGAACCACACTATGACAACAGCATTGCTGTCAAGCTAAATGACAGCATTGGGATTTACTTTTGAACACGGGTTACTTTTTATTTTTCATATACAATATGCATTTTTCCTTCTTCTAATAAAAATGGCTATTTTTTATTTGTGACATGACAATTGTTTTATGACTGCATATTTGAAGTAAATTTCCAATGTAATAAAATAAATGGTATACCAAATTTTGTGCATAGGTGTTTATGAGCATTTTATCCTGAGGAAATGGCCCATGCCTTTCATTGGATTCCCACAGGAGTTCATGACCCAAAAATGGTTAAGAACAATTGGTATAAAGTAAAATGAGAAGCAGAGCTAGGCTAATATACTGAGCATATGGAAGGCACTCAAATGCTTGCTGCATATCCAGAGGCAATTGGAGTTGTTAATGCAGGAGGCTGAGCAGTTCCTGTCAGAGTGGCAGGCTGCTGGCCCAAGGTGACACCTGGGGCTGTCATCACCACTACCATACAGGTGCTGGAGACTCCTAAGAATGGAGTTCCAGAACATACTTTTATTGACATTTTAAAGATAATCTCTTTGGCTTTTTGCTTATCTTTGATTCTATTCTACTTCTAAGCCTCCAAACTCCTACCTTTGCAACATTTTGGTCTTGTCTTATCCTGTAGAATTAAACTATAGTTCTTTTACCTATAACATTGGTTATGAACTATGATTTGGTTTCCTCAACCTGACTCCTCTNCTGTGTCAAATAAATAAATAAAATCTTTAAAAAAAAAAAAAATAAAAATAAAAAAAATAAAAAAAANCATTTTAAAGATAATCTCTTTGGCTTTTTGCTTATCTTTGATTCTATTCTACTTCTAAGCCTCCAAACTCCTACCTTTGCAACATTTTGGTCTTGTCTTATCCTGTAGAATTAAACTATAGTTCTTTTACCTATAACATTGGTTATGAACTATGATTTGGTTTCCTCAACCTGACTCCTCTGCTTTGCACTAGTTCCTATCACCGTCTTAATTTAGTCCTGGAATCCCCTACCCTAGCCTTTGTCCCCAAGAAATATTCCCACCAGGCTTTGTGATTAGGAGAGTGGAGGTAGAGGAGAGTGAGGAGAGAGGTGCCCTTGAAATCAAGTGTGAGACTGCCAAGACATAGGGATTAGGTAACAAGGTCAGGTACAAAAGGAGTCATGATAACGACTTAAAAAGATGCTCATGAAGTTAGCCATTTTGGTTGTTGATGACTGTGCCCAAAGCAGTTTAAGTAGGATGTTGGGGACTGAAGCCCTGCTTCTTTTTAACTTTTTATCATGGAATATTTCAAATATAACGGATAAACCTCCATGTTCATTACTCAGATTTAACAGTGATCAACTCATGGCCTTGTTTTATGTAAGATTCTATCCCTTGTATTGTTTTGTAATGCATTTCGGACGTCATATTATTTTATCCATAAATATTTCAGCGTGTATCATTAATAGATAAGGCTATCTAAAAATATACAATTATCTTACTGTTATTGTACCTCAAACCAGTAAATAATAAATTCCTTGTATCATCAAATATCCACTTAATGCTAATTTATATAATGACTGTTTCCCACAATTCAGAATAAATGTCATAAATCTCTTTTTAATAGTTTGGGTTCAAAAAGGTCCATGAATTGAGATTGTTTAATATTTTAAAAATCTATGTTTATATTCATCTCTCTCTCTTCATTTATGACTATAGTTGCTAGGTTGAGCCATTTGTTCTGTAGAGCGTGCCACAGTCTGGATTTTGCTGATTGCATTCCTATGTTGTGTTTTGTTATGTCCCTCTGTCGACTGTATTTCCTGGACATTGTAGTTGGCTCCAAAGCCACAATTTAAGAGTTAAGGAGTGAACACAGGTTGAGAAAGGGGTAGGTAGCAAAATTTGACTAATTTTCCAGCAAGTTTGGCTGTGATAAGAAGGATAGAAATAGCTTAAAAATTTGAGAAATTTTGGTTCTTTTTTTCCCCCCTTTGTAGTGGGTATTTGGAAAGTTTGTACATGTGTGTTGAATAATAAGGCAGAAGATTCAGAGGGTAGAAGTTTAAGGTCCAAGAAAGATGGACACTTATGAAGCAAGGACTGTAAGATAATGTGGTTAGAACTCAGCAAATAGCTCAGCATGTATTCATTTATTCACCCGCTCCAACCATTTGCCTGCCATGTAGCAGACATGGCACTGGGTACAGGGGAAATGCAGACAAGTTAAAAACAAAACTTACACTACATGTGAGGACCTTATATGCTTATGTGCTAGAAGAGAAAGACCACCATGAAAACTAGCAAAGGAATGAAGTGTAAATACCAATCTTTTAAGAGGCTGTACTGAGAGCACTGTGTGGCTCTAAGGAGGGTGGGATCCAGTCTTTAACTCTGACTGGTCCCCATTCTGTGTTAAAGAGATAGGTACCCTGCAAAAGGTTGGAGAGGGGAGGAGTCGGGAGACGAGTTGAATGGGGAGAAGAGTGGAGGGAGTGGGGATGAGAATGGGGATGGCTTAAGGAACCATTGTCCTTTTTTTTTTTTTAATATTTATTTATTTATTAGAGAGAGAGCAGGGGGTGAGAGTCAGAGGGAGAGAGAGAGAGAGAGAATCTCAAACAGACTCCCTGCTGAGCATTGAGCCTGACTCAGGGCTTGATTTCACAACCCTGAGATCAAGACCTAAACCCAGACTAAGACTCTATGCTTAACTGACTGAGCCACCCAGGCACCTCAAGAAACCGTTGTTCTAAGTAGAATTTCTTGTTGAAGAAAAAGAAAAACAAAATGATACAACCACCACAACAGAAAGCTGGCTTGGAATAAACAATTATTTTTAAAAGTGAAGATAATGATAGACTCTCAGGACCTGGAAGAGGGAGCCTATTGATGATCATTTACTTTCCTGGAATGCCTTATAAGGTTACATGTTGGCACCTATCTACTACTCTTATTGGTTAGAATAGGCCTGCATCCTCATTTTGTTCAGGCATCTTGAACTGGACTTTAACTAAAGAGGTGGGATCCTGGGGCACCTGGGTGGCTCAGTCATTAAGCATCTGCCTTTGGCTTAGGTCATGATCCCAGGGTCCTGGGATTGAGACTTGCATCGGGCTCTCTGCTTGGCAGGAAGCCTGCTTCTCTCTCTCCCACTCCCCCTGCTTGTGTTCCCTCTCTCGCTGTGTCTCTCTCTGTCAANAAAAAAAAAAAAAAAAAAAAATAAAAAAAAAAAAAAAAAAAAAAAAAGAAGTGGGATCCTGGAGGCGACTGTGACTGTGTAAAGTAAGAGGAAGGATATTATTCTTTCATTTTTAAATTTCATTTACATTTCATTTTAAACTTCTGGACCTTAACATTTTTCAATTCTTTTGTCTTTTAGTTTGCAATCTATCAATTGATTTGTCCTGTCAATTTTATCTCTAAAAGCAATAAACTGGCCTTAAATGTGTTTAATTGCAACACCCAGCTGGAAATATTTTTTCATCATAGTTTGTGTGTATGAGTGAATATCCATATGCCAGAAAAACATCTCTAGAGGAATACCTTCACTTATTAGGAGTGATGCCCTCTGATGTTTTATATTCTGTTTCATTTTTCAAAAATGTCCATAGCAAGTCATTCAAGTCTTTTCAAGGACCGGTATATATTGCAACCAGTGGTTTGAAAAACACTTATTCCCATATTTCTCTTTTCTTGCTGGGATTTTTTTAATAACTCTGTGATATGGACACCTCCAAAATCTCTTATCCCTATTCCAAAATGCTACTACTTTTTACCTGCACATTTTTTATTAGGTTACTTTCTTAGGGACACCTGGGTGGGGCAGTAGGTTCAGCGCTGGGCTCTTGGTTTCGGCTTGGGTCATGATCTCAGGTTGTGTTAACCCCTGCATGGGGCTCTGTGCTCAGTGAGGGTTGGCTTGAGACTCTCTCTCCCTCTGCCCCTCCCCATCCCCCCTTTCTAAAATGAATAAATAAATCTTTAAAAAATTAGGTCACTTTCTTAAACACAAGAGATTCCTGAATAGGGATGAATGTGTTATTCCTTTATAATGTGGACCCTGTCACCATTTTCAATCCTACTTCCTCTTCCTTCCCAATCACTGTGCTGTAGTCAAACTGCCTTATAACAATTGGTTCCCTGAAAAAGCAAAATTATTTTTTAAATGTCTTTAGTGTTTTTAAATTCACAACATTAAATTTAAAATTTAAAATTAATTTTTTTATTATTTAAAATTTAAAATTTAAATTCACTTTAAAATTCACAAAAATTAGGTATGCAATTTAAGAAGTGAAACTGTCCAAACATGCCTAAAGAGAGAGTGAGTAACCTTCCCTCAGACTCTCCTTCCATTGCACACTCTGGGATATATACTTTCATAAATTTTTCCATCCTTTTTTAAACATACATATTATTTATGAGTCTTTTTGTTTGTTTTAAAAAATTGTATCATAGTATGCACATTATTCTGCAACTTGCTTTTTTACTTGAAAATAGATATCCTGGGGCACTTGGGTAGCTCAAAGAAAATAGATATCCTTTCAGGTTTATAGATTTTTATTCTTTTTAGAAGCAGCATGCGATTCTTTCCAACTTAGAATTTATCCCTTGATTTCTCTACTGGTAGATGATCAAGTAAATTTCATTTTTGCCATTACCAAAATGATACCATGGAAGTCCTTTTATAGTAGTCCTTTTTATTTCAATTATGTACATTCTCAAAAGTGGGATTACTGGTCACAGCATGAGCAAATTCAAATTCTAGTTTAGTAAATACTACCAATTTACATTTGTGTAAATTTATATGTATACATCGTAACATTTTTTTTACTCCCACCAGCATCCTATGTGAATTTCCATTTCTTCATAAGCTCACCAGCACTACCTGTTACCCCTTACACACATTCTGTTTTGTTTTGTTTGTTTGTTTGTTTGTTTTTGGTCAGTTTTTTTAGTTTGCCAGTAATGATGCATTTCTTTTCATATGTTTATTAGCTATTTGGATTTCCTCCTCTACCAATTGCCTGCTCACATTCTTTGAACAATTTTCTATTGGATTACTTGTCTTTTTCTAATCCATAGATGGAGTTTTGCTTGTTTAGGATTATCCACCCAATTTCTGTCAAATATTTACCCAGTCTATTATCATCATCTCTGACTTCGGTTATGTTATCTTATGCTATACAATAATTTAGACCTTTATGTAGTCAATTATGTTAATCTTTTGGGTTTCCTGTTTTGCTTAGGAAAATCTCACCCACTAGACCTTGTACAAATGATATTCTAGTTTTCTTTTTAAATGTTTTTAAAATCGTTTATGCTCGAATTGTTAATCCATCTGGAATTAATTTTTGTATAGAGCATACAAGAAAAATTTAACTTTGTTTTTTCCCCAGCCAATTATGCTTGCACTGTTTATTAAATAAACTTTACTTTCTTCACTGAATTGAAATGCCACCTTTGTCATAAATTAATATGCATTTATACTTGGATTTATCTTTGGTTTTCTTTTCTGCTAATTTCTATGTATATTCCTATGCCAAAAGCTTACCATTTTAATTGGAGTAATCTTATAGTAACTGCTATTAAGTAAAAAACCAAGACCTGCCTTAGCCTTCAATTCAAAATTTTGAGGGATATTCTTGAACACTTTAAATTTTTATATGAACTCTGAAAAATTTTTTACCCAGTCCATCATCCCCATTTGAGACACTCTGCTTTGAATTACACTATTGTATATGTTAATATTTTAAAATTTTTATAATTTTAGAATATTATACCTTCTTATCTTTGAACATGTTATATTTATTTATGTATTGGGGTCTATAATATTTAATAATAGTTTTCCTTATAAAGCCTCACACCTTTCATGTTAAATTTATTCTTTCATATCTTGCCATTTTTGTTACTATTTTGTATGAATTTTTTTCAATCAGAGATTACCCCCATCCACCATTTTCAGTTTGTTATTTCTAAAAAACCCTGGACTTCATCTTTTGAATCTGACAGAGAACAAGAGTACCAATAACAGAAAAAATCTTGCCTCTCACTGAGGTCTGGGGAAGTAGATCAGAAATTGTGGTTCCCTGAGGCAACCTAAGAGGCAGTAAACTGCCTATTCTGAAGAGAGTTTAAAAACTGTTTTATTGCAGTAATGAGAAACTAACAAAATAAACAAAAGATATTGGGATGATACTAATTAATAAAGACAAAAGCTAAAAAAAAGAATAAATTGAAAGTCTACCCTTTGAAAAGACTAATAAAATAGAATAAGTTTTGCTATGCCTGATTTTTTGGAAAAGGAGTTAAAACAGATATGCCACATTAACAGTGAAGAGATATAACCACATATATAGAAGAGATAGACATAAGAAAACATTTTTGTTTTTTGGTAAGTATATAGCAATACCTTTGTAACTTTAGAAGAAATAAATGATTTTCTAGCAAAATATGAACTAACAATATTGACTCAAGAAAAAACTAAAATCCTTAAATACCAAAAACCATAAAGCAGGTTAGAAAGACAAATAAAGGTCTGTATTTTAAAAGGCATCAATACTTCAAAAGACAACCAAGATGGAGTGAGTCTGCTATAACATATCTGTCTCACTGATTTCAGAAGAAACCATGGATAAAACAGAAAGAGCAGCCATTTAGAACTCTGAAAAGTAAATAAAAGCAAAATGATTGGAAAGAGTAGGTCAAAACTTAAGAAGCAAATTATATGGGCGTGAATCCCATTTTCTCTCTCACTCTTTCCTTTTTCCTCATGGCTTTAATTTGAGAGTGATCATCTAGTCATGATTCCATAACTGCAGAGATATGGGAAGCAAGAACAGAGAAAAATCTCATCTTTCTGGCCAAAAAGCCAGAAAAAAAAAATCAATGCCAAAGAGTGTGGAGGTAAAACCTTCAGGAGGATGGTTTTCTTCCTGTTTTTTCATATCTCCCTCTCTTGATTGCAGCCCCAGTGGTGAAGATGCAGACAACCAAAACTCAGAGAAATCCTGTCTTTCTGTCCAGAAGAACTAGGAAAACAGACCCTTATAATCTGAAAAGTGTGGGGAAATCCCTATTTTTTTTTCTTGCTTTAGTATTTCTGCTTTGATTCCTGGGTAGGCCTCCAGTCAAGGAGCTACAGCTGCAATTTAGAGATAAACTATCTTTCCAGCCAGAGAGTATATAAAAGAGACCCCTGAGTGGTATAGTATATACCATAGTGGTATGAGAAAGGAGAAAGCTGGAAAAAGGGACTCCCTAATTTTGTGTATGAACTGAAAACATCCTGGGTTCAAACCAGAGCTCTGCATGCCTAGAACCAGACCAAAAAGAACACAACAAAGGCTTTAAGAATTGCATTATTAGGTGTGCCTGGGTGGCTCAGTGGGTTAAAGCCTCTGCCTTCGGCTCAGGTCATGATCTCAGGGTCCTGGGATGGAGCCCCACATCTGGCTCCTTGACCAGCAGGGAGCCTGCTTCCTCCTTTCTCTCTGCCTTCCTCTCTGCCTATTTGTGATCTTTCTCTCTGTGTCAAATAAATAAATAAAATCTTAAAAAAAAAAAAAGTAAAAGAATTGCACTATTATATGACAACATAGCAGAAGCTTTGAAACCTAAACTGACATTGGGACCAACACCCCAGAGAATGTAAGATAGAACTCACAGTCTGAAACTAACTGGATTCATTGTCTTCTAAAACAAAAAAATCAACATTCTCTCAGGATCCAAGGTTTCACAACATAATAATCAAAATGTCCAAGACAGAATTCAAAATTACCTGATATACGAAGAATAAAGAAAATGTGATTATTTCTTACCAAAAAAAACCCAGTAAATACCAACTCTAAGTTGAGATATTGGAATAGTCAAAGATTTTAGAGAAACAATTTTAACTGTGCTACATAAGGTAAAGACTATTAAAATGAATGGAAAGATTTTAAAGTTCTCAACAATGTAACAGAAACTATTTTTAAAAAGATGGAAATCGGGGCACCTGGGTGGCTCAGTGGGTTAAAGCCGCTGCCTTCAGCTCAGGTCATGATCCCAGGGTCCTGGGATCGAGGCCCACATCGGGCTCTCTGCTCGGCAGGGAGCCTGCTTCCTCCTCTCTCCTCTCTCTCTGCCTGCCTCTCTGCCTACTTGTAATCTCTCTCTCTGTGTNAAAAAAAAAAGATGGAAATCTTAAAACTGAAAAGAACAGTATCTAAAATTTAAAAGTTTACTGTACTATCTCAATAGCAGAATAGAGATGACGAGGAAAAAAGAGGTAAACTTGAAAGAGATTAGTATAATCCAAAATGAAAAATAAGAAGGAAAAAGATTGGGGAAAAAATAACAGAGCCTCGGGGATTTATGAAAAAATTTCAAAACATCTAGCATTTATGCTATTGGAGTCCAGGAAGAAGAGGTAAGAGAAATTGGCACAGGGTGCCTGGGTGCCTCAGTCACTTAAGCATCTGCCTTTGGCTCAGGTCATGATCCCAGGGTTCTGGGATCAAGTCCCGCATCTGGCTCCCTGCTCAGTGGGGGTCTGCTTCTCCCTCTACCACTCCACCCTGATCTCTCTCTTTCTCATACTCTCTCTCTCAAATAAATAAATAAAATCTAAAAAAAATAAATAAAATTGGCACCAAAAAAAAAAATCCAAAAAGGCACCAGAATAAGTGTCTCTGTCTTTAAAAAAAATAATTCCTATAATTTTAAAATATTTCACGTCATACCAAAAAATGTAATTTTTCCTATTCATTTTATGAAACAGTTTATCTTTAATATCAAAACCTAAATTTTGGAAAGGACAAGTTGACCAATTTTATTAAAAATCAAGATTTCCAAATGCTGAAAAGAATTTGATTAGGAAGTCAAATCTAGTAATGTATTAAAAGCAGTATAAAAAATACCAAAATAAGGGTGCCTGGGTGGCTCAGTGGGTTAAAGCCTCTGCCTTTGGCTCAGGTTGTGATCTCAGGGTCCTGGGATCGAGGTCCGCATCGGGCTCCCTGCTCAGCGGGGAGCCTGCTTCCTCCTCTCTCTCTGCCTGCCTCTCTGCCTACTTGTGGTCTCTCTCTCTGTGTGTCAAATAAATAAATAAAATCTTTAAAAAAAAATAACCAAAATAAAATAAAAATAAAAGCAGTATACTTCCTTCCCAAATCAGACTTTCCCAGGAATTTAAGAATGTTTTAACATAAGCAAATCTATCAACATATAAGCCACTACATCAAAATATTTGAAGGAGAAAACCTATGGAAATATCACTAAATGCAAAAAAATAAATGACATCTGATAAATTCAACAACATCTAAAGGATATATTAAATAATGCTACAAAAAATTAAGCATCAACTAGGGAAAAGATGTGTGTGAAATGTAGTTGTGAAATATAGAAGTAAGTAGAGGGATAGATTGAAAAATGCAGAGAATTGAATATTGGACTAGAGATCTTCAAGTTTTCAAACCTAACTATTGGCATTACATTATAGAGAAGTCTGGTGGAGCACAAAAGCCCTACAAGGACTGGAGACCAATTGATTAGAATCCTGTAATAAAGTTGGCTTCAAAAAGATTTTAATGTGAATCTGTCACTTATACATGGACTATCAGATATTTTTGGAGTCAGTTTTTTTCCAGGTGTTAGTATCTTTCATTTGAGGACTTTTTCATAATGTTGATTTTTCTACTTTTAAAAGCAAAGCCCAACATCTGATCTGACCAACACGATAGAACAAATGGACCTAACAAACATATATAAAATGTTCCAGCTAACAGCAGAAGATTGTCATTGTTCTTAAGCACACACAGAACATTTTCCAGCATAGATCCTATGTTAAGTCATAAAACAAGTCTTAAAAACTTTAATAAGGTCAAAATCATTCCAAGTGTCTTTTCTGACCACAGTGGAATGAAAGTAGAAATCACTAACACAAAATGGGAGAATTCGCAAATACATGGAAACTAAACAACACATTCTTAAACAACCATTGGGTCAAAGAAGATATTAAAAGGTAATTTAAAAAGTATCTCAAGACAAAGATAACTCAACAAAACGACAAAAACATAACTTACAAAAATTGTGTAATGCAACAACAGCAACAAAAAGCAGTACTAAGAAGGAAATGCCTACATTAAAAAAGAAGAAAGATTCAAATAAACAACCTAACTTTACATTGCATTTGTTTGTAGATGACATGGCATTATATGTAGAAAACCCTAAAGACTCCACCAAAAAAACTGCTACAACTAATAAACTCAATGAAGTTGAATAAATTCAGTGAAGTTGGCCAAAATCAGCATGCAAAAATCAGTTACATTTCTAAACACAAACAACAAGCTGTCCAAAAAAGAAATTAAGAAAATGACCCATTCACAATAGCATCAAAAAGAATGAACTACTTAGGAATAAAGTTAATGAAAAAAGTGAAAGACTTGTGCACTGAAAATTATAAAACATTAATAAAGAGAGAGCACAAGCATGAGGAACAGCAGGCAGAGGGAGAAACAGGCTCCCTGTGCAAGGACTCTGATGTGGGGCTTGATCCCAGGGTCCTAGGACCATGAACTGAGCTGAAAGCAGACACCCAGCAGACTGAGCCACCTAGACAGCCCATTAAAGGGAATTTCTGATGCATTTAAGTCTCATCTAACCTGTATAATGTGGAACTGTTTTTTTAAATTATTGTTAGTAATTAATAGAAGAGAGAACACATATCCTAACATTCTTTACTCTAAAGCAGAGATTTAACAATAGAATTAAATATAATTTGCTGTAGTTTAAAATATTTATAATATATTAAAATACTAATGAGAAAGATAAACAAGTAAGCCCTACATACCAATGGTAAATCCTGTTAGAATAAAAAGAATGAAATGATCATGAGAGTTTCCTGGCAGAAATTTTTCCCCCCATAAAAAAGGTCAGGAGAGAGAGGAGAGATTTTGTTGTTTTTCACTCTCTCCTTTTTCTTTTTTTGTTTTGTTTTTTTGTTTGTTTGTTGGGTGTTGTTTTTGTTGCTTGATTGTCTTGGTAAAATCCTGAGATGAAGGAGATTGGCAGGCATCCTGGTGCGGAGGGACAAGAGGAGCCCAGAAGAATCCTCTACATGTTTTAATCTACAGAGGGACTTGTGTGTTGGAACTGGCTGGCTTCCCAAGTCCCCTGGAACTAGCTGGATGCTGTGAAGTTGCCAGCATGATGTTTGATAACCAGGACCAGTCTGCATAAGACTTGGCATATAATTCAATTCATTGCCAAGCTGATTTTGACTATGATTCTCATGTTTATTAAAATATACTTTCTCTGATCTGAGTTTCTGTGCCAAGAAAGACTTGCTCACTTCCTCTTCCCAAATGTGTGATAGAGCTTCAGTGTCACAGGGTGTCAAAGGAGCTCTGTGTTTGTTTGTTTGATATGGTATTAATTAGAAAACTGGATAGTATTATCATCCTCTCTAGTTCCTATTCCTAAGTAGCTGAGACTGTAGGTAGCTGGAGATGATCAGTAGAGTCATAGTTCCAGAAAGATTCATCTGCTCTCTTTCTGTCTCTGTGTTAATCTATAGATTAGCCATCATAATAATGAATACCTTCAAAATCCTTCATAGACAACTGAAAACCTGTGGTCGCCCTTACTATGTATCCCATGCCCATCTCTGCTTTCTTTTTCTTACCATCATAGCCAAGGTTCTTTAAATTTGCTAACATTTAGCATTTGCTAACTCCATTTCCTGACTTGCCAATCATTTCAGAAATTTAGAGTTTCTAGCTGTAACTACCAGTGGACTTCTATTGTAAATTCTAGGGACACGTTTTAGTCCTTGTCTTACTTGACCACATTGCTGTATGACCTTGAGGATCACTGGCATCATGATGAAGTAAAATTATTCAGACTTTGAAATGTGGCAGGACTAGTTTTGAATTGCAGGCGTTTTAATTCCACAGTGGACTTGGAGCAAGATTTTACTTTTGGAGGGCAGCTTAGTTTTCTTTCTTTTTTTTTTTTTAAGATTTTTATTTATTTATTTGACACAGAGAGAAAGAGATCACAAGTAGGCCGAAAGGCAGGCAGAGAGAGAGAGGAGGAAGCAGGCTCCCCGCCGAGCAGGAAGCCTGATGCGTCCTCGATCCCAGGACCCTGAGATCATGACCTGAGCTGAAGGCAGAGGCCTTAACCCACTGAGCCACCCAGGCACCCACAGCTTAGTTTTCTTGACTCCAAGATGGTTACAATACAATGATAACCAACTTTGGGGATTATAACAGTGTGTACATGTTTAGCACAGTTATTGGCATGTACTAGCTCTATGATAATTGTTTATTCCCTTCTTGAAGCCTCATCACATATTTTATCCGGTCTTCTACTTTTCTGTTGATTCCTTGTCTGAATTAAGTTATGGTATTGCCCTAGGCTTCTATGTTTAGCCCCTGTTCTTTTCATTAGACACTCACCCTAAATGGTCTCTACTACTTTTATGCTTTAACAACCATCTACTTTCTAAGAACTTTGTAAAGTATATTTTCAGCTCACATCTTATCCCCAAGATTCAGACAACTGAAAATCTCCACTTGAATATCCCATAGGCACCTCTAATTTAGAGCATCACCTTCCCTGAAACCTGTTACTCTTCTTTATTCTTGTTCTCTTTGGACACTGCCACTATCTACACTGTGACCTAAAGGTAGAAATTTGTGAATTATTGACATTGCTTCTCCTCAGCTCTACCATTATATAAATCCTTTAGTTGCAACAATTTGCCTTTCCAATATTTTTCATATCTTTCCCTTTTCTTTCAAAGTTTCTTATCTCTTTTTTTAAGTTCTTATGACTCGAGTGGACCACAATTATTCTCAGAGGAGCTGTGTCAACCCCTTAGTTATCTCTCTTAATTCAATCCTTCACAGCCTACGAGGCTGATCTATCTAAAATAGATTGTAATGTTTTCTTAAATGTTGTAAATGGCTTACCGTACACTGATGAAGATGCCATGTTATTTCTGGCTTGCATCCCTTTGCAAATGCTATTTCATTTGTCTCTTCTAGCTTACCTGAAGGACTTCCATTCATTCTTCAATATTTAGTTCTAACATTGCCTGTATTAAGTAGTTGCTGGCCATCATTTTCCTATCCTCTCTTGCCCCCAAATATTTTCCTACCCCCTAGCAGCCTTCAAATATATCTATCACATTATGTGTTCTGCTTGCATCATAGATCATGAGCTCTATGAGGGTGGGGAACATCCCTCATTTATCTGTGTTCTCAGCACATGGCAAAATCTGGCCCACACAAGAGATTATAAAATATTTGTTGATACGAATTGAATGAAGCCCCATCTATCCAGTAAGTTCCATGTTAAGAATCATTTCACAAAGCCATTAGGAAGATGATACTAAATAGTCTGATTTAGAATGAAAATTTCTGTTTACAGTTATTTTTTGAATCCTTATATCAGATTATCATGAAATAGAAGAAGGTTACATATCTTCCTTTTAAAAATTTATTATTCTTGGCTTCTCATCAACATTCACTTATGTTGGCACGAGGAAGCCATTTCTTCCTTCGTGTTCATTCTGTAGCTCCCTAGCATTAAAATTATGTTGATACCATCCTCTTTTTATTTTCTAAGTTGACCTAGGAATTGGATTGCAACCAATGGAGGGTAACAGTCTTCCCTACTGAAATCTGAACCAATGGTATGAAGCCTAGTGACTTTGGGTCAACCATTCTGCTTATTAGAATAGAAAACTCAAATCTGCAATTGTGGACTCATGGACCACAAATACTGTTTGTTCTAAACAATGCTGGTCCATATACTGTTTAAAAAATTATCTTTAATTATAACACTTATTTATTTATTTATTTTAAAGATTTCATTTATTTGGCAAAGAGATGGAGTGAGAGCACAAGCAGGGGGAGTGGCAGACAGAGGGAAAAGGAGAAGCAGGCTCCCCACTGAGCGGGGAGCCCAATGTGGGACTCCATCCCAGGACCCCAGGATCATGACCTGAGCTGAAGACAGACACTTAACCCACTGAGCCACCCAGGCACCTCTCTCTAATTATAGCATTTAAAGATCAGACACTTTCAAATGAAAAAATATAGATTTCTGGCTTTCCCAAAAACAGAAGATCTAGTAATTGTGAATGCATATTCTTGTTTGACAACCCATTTGAGTTGAACAGCAAATGACCCATTCAGGAGAGTTTGTACCATTCCTTGGGGCCCCCTACCCATTGTTCTTCACACATACTGGTTTCCGAAGGCATTGCTGTTTTCCAGTCACATCATAGCTATTGACCTTTGTCTTGGAGACAGTGCTGATCTTAGATGCATGAGAGTTTCTAGATTTGTGAGGTTCAGAAATTCAGAAGGTGGTAAAAAATTATGACTGGATAGTTTGACCTAACTGAGAGAATTAACATCACTGAAAAATAAAAACATCTTTCTAAGTGGTATGAAAGTAATACAGTTAAGCATATTTTTTACTACAAAACCTTATAGCCACCTAAATGGTGAAAAGTTGAGGACAGATTTTCAAAGCATTGAATGGGAATTTATCCACTTGATCTCTATTAGTGTTAATGAGAACCACACTGCTCAGTACTTTGAATATTCCTCATAGGTGTTTCTCCATGAATATTTATGTAATCATAAGTAAAATGCACAGCTAAGTATAACCCAGATAGATATTATTCAATTATAGCAGAGTTTCAAAATTTTCTAAATTCCAGTTCAACTATAGTCCCTTAGAAGCTTTTCTTTTTAAACAGAGGAAAATTTTCTTTCTCTGATTGACCTATTTCACTTAGCATCATATGATCTCTCTGATATGAGGAACTTAAGGGGCAGTGTGGGGGGTCTTGGGGTTAGGGAGGGAAAAATAATGAAACAAGATGGGATTGGGAAGGAGACAAACCATAAGAGACTCTTAATCTCATGAAACAAACTGAGGGTTACTGGGGGGTGGGAGGGTAGTAATAGGGTGGCTGGGTTATGGACATTGGGAAGGGTTTGTGCTATGGTGAGTGCTGTAAAAGGTGTAAGACTGATGATTCACAGACCTGTACCCATGGGGCAAATAATAAAAAATAATAAATAAATAAATAAATAATAAATGGAGGAAAATTGTGGAAAAGTTTATAGTGCTACATTTTGAAGAGACTGGATTAAAAGTAAAGCTGTTGGGTTAAGTTTCATTTCTGACACTATCACTTTGTCCTTAGCCTCCCTGAGCCTCAGTTTCCTCATCTGCAGAACAGTTATATTCCCTGATCTTTCTAATCTCAGGATTGTTGTGGGACATCAGTGCGATTATATGGGAGAAATTGCTCTATAATTCTTTTAAAAAGCATATATAAACACCAGATTTTGTTATTTAATCAGTAGCTATTTTAACAGGTGAAATGTTTTTCCTGCTTATTTTCTTAGCTCTCATCTTCCTCTGTACCTAAATTTTTCCTGTTTCCTATGATGGCTAGCGTGAGATCCACCCTTATTCTTTTCGGGTTGGAGGGTGTTCTGTCATACTGAGGCCTGGCCTCGTCCATTTGACCACTTGCCTGTCCCCTAGATGCTCCTGAATATGTTTCTCATCACTCACTTTAGTTAAATAATTCTTAATTTACTTCTATATTAGAAATCAAGTGCTGGGGCACCTGGGTGGCTCAGTCAGTTAAGCATCTGATGCAGTGTCAGGCTCCCTGATCAGCATGGAGTCTGCTTCTCCCTCTCCTTCTTGCTCCTCACCCCCTCATTCTCTCTCTCAAATAAATAAATAAAATCTTAAAAAAAAAATCAAGTGTTAACATTACATCTAGAAAGCCATTAGCTTCATTCCTCAGTTACTAAGTTAATAAGATCTTTTGCATTGTATTTTAATATTTTAAATCTATGAGGGTCTATTTGCCACAGTTTGGTATAGAGGTATATGGTGCCTACTTAAATGTTACTGCATCAGTAAGCATGTCATTCTGAGGGCTGTTAATGATTAGATCAAAGCACTATTGTCAATGTGCCTTTATGCTCAAAACTTGGATTCAAGAGTAAGTTGCATTTCTCCCTCCAGGAGACTTGCCATTGCTTGAGAGAAGGATTCAATGCTGATTCTGCCCTTTACCTTTCTAAGACACAAAAGTACTGTGTAAAGAAAGATACTAGTGAGAAAAAGATGGATGCTGGTGTTTTTATAGATTCTTTCATGTCTTTATTCATCAGCAGACACCAAGCAAAGATGACTATGCGAGGACCTTGAGGAGGTAAAAGCAGAACATAGTTGCTGCTTTTAGGAAGCTTGTATTCTAGGAGAGGAGATAAATTATCTGCCAGAACAGCAGGGTAAAATATTCCTGATTTAGCTATTTGTGGGAAGAAATGAAATCCCAGGGAGGGGCCCCAATCTGGCTTTGGTCAGAGAAGAAAATCCATGGTAGGTCCTACCTGAAGTCAGTCCTAAAAGATGGGAAATCCCACCATGAATGGGCAGTGAGATCTGGGGGAGGATAGGTCAGTCACACTCTGGATCTTACAGTGCTTAGAAAGGAAGAAATCTACATGGAAAGGTTAAGCTCATTAAATAAGCCTTCCTAAAAATGTTTTGATGGGGAATAGACACACCAATTTAAAATATATGCAGGCTAAAAAATATATATGTAGGCTGAAAGCGTAAGCAACATGAAAAGGACCAATTACCATGTCAGATAGTGTATCATCAGCGTTCTAAGCTTGTCTCTTAATGAGGTTGGGAAATTGGATGCAACCCTTAAAGATCTAGAGATTGTGAATGTGGAAAACACTTAAAATTGTACTTGCTATCTCTGATTGTAAATGCACCTCTGATGCATTTTTTTAAATGGAAGTATAATTAACATACAATGTTATATTAGTTTCAGGTGTACAATATCATGATTCAACATTATAAACTGCAACTTAAAAGAATTAAAAAGAATCTTTGTAGCATAAAATAATACTGTGTGCTAAAATACATGTGAAGTGAATATAAAATTAAATTTAATATCTTTAAAATTTAAGGTGGATACTTTACTTTTGATATAACTTTAACCATTGGGATAGTTAGGATACTTGATCTTTTTAATTTAATTTGTGTTTGTTGAGGTAGGGAACCTTGAAATATTTTTTTGGGTAACAAATTTGGGTATATTTTAGCAACTTGAAATGCAAAATAATTCAATATTCTACATCGTAATTTGTTACCACTGTATAAGTACCACTTCAATTCAATATAATATAATTTTAATTATGAAAATTAAGCTTTTATCTACTTTCATCTGGTTTTGATTTCTTCATTTTTATTATAAGATCCCTTCATAAATATTATGTCATTCATCTGTGGTTCTACTAAGATGTATAGTTTTACTCTAACAAATGGAAGATCAGATGGTAGTCTTAATATACGCATTCTGTTTCTTCTCATCTTGAATGTCATTGGTAAAAATAAGAATGGTTGTGATGTATAATGTAAATGCAGATTCATGACCTGATTAGCTTGATGTAAAACAAATTTCAAAGTGCCCCAGGCTTTAAAGGCATTACTCTGGATCTGTGCCTGTGTTGTGTATACAAAGTGCTTTTTATATTATAAGAGCCTAGAATCAACCTGTTAACTAAAATACCACTAAATCCCCAAGTGACACATGGAGGGAGACAGTTATAAATGGTGTCTGCACATCAGAGCACGTGCAGTGGGGGCAGTGTGTGCATGTACAAGTGTGAGTCTGTGTGTGGGGGGGTTGCTGGGGTATCTTTGCATTCTTCTAGGAGAACCAGAATGGAGGAAATATTCAAAGCAATTTTACAACCAAAGTGTTCATCTGTGTCTGCACAATTGGTACGTGCAAGTGTAGAACCTTGGCTCTAGAGATGATACCATAAGATTAAATTTAATAAAAGATCTTTACCTTAGCCCTGATAATTATGAACTCCAGTTTTTTTACTGTTTTTCAAAAAATCCAAACTTTGTCAATCCAGTTGCTCCTAAGTCATCATTCGAGTGTGCCTCATCCCAGACCTCAACCTGACCCTTTCCCTTCCCTCTTTCTCCTACATTTTGTACCCAACTCCCAGGCAAGTGTAAAATAGCACAAGAAGTTAAGGGAAGTTTAATTTTCTCACATTGGCACGGAGAAGATTGAGCAATCTTGTAGACTGGGGGTAAAGTGGGGTTGGTAAATAACTTGAAGCCTCACAGTGAAATTATCAGAATCCTTGTGTATGAAGTTCATGCTGGTTACAGTGTGAATTGAATAGAACCATCTGCTGAGAGGCTGTCTGAGCTGGGCAACAGGAATAGGGCAAGACACAAGGAGACTGAGGTGACTAAGCAGAGATGACTTGGGCTGGACTTGGCATTAGATTTGAATGTGGAGAAGGAGGAGTCAAAAACCTTTTACGTTTCTCTCACGGGTTACTTGTTGCACTCCCAAATAGAGAAATAGAGAAGAAGGCTTCAGGCTAAGACCATGAGTTTACCTTGGTACATATTGCTTTCGGAATGTTTATGGGAATGTTAGCTGGTTACACAAAAAAGTGGTAGGATTATGAGAAAAGGATGACCAGGGTGGTGCTGAGCTGAATTCTGATAGATGGTAGGAGCTAGAAATTCCAGGGACAGGGAACAACACAGAGGTGTGGACCTGAAGTTCAGGTTTGGGACCTACTCATGTCTCAGAATGGCTAGAAGGAAGCAGGTGTATGCAGCAAGTGAGGACCCCAGGTTGGAGAAGGAGGCTTGTGCCAGCCCATCCAGGGCTGCTGTGATAAGCTGGTAAGTTTGAACTTCACCTTAAAATCTATGAAGAATTTTGCAATGAGAGATAAGATGAAGTGTATATTTTATGAAGACAGTCTGGCAAGGTGGGCAGTACTGTGGGTAGATTGAGCTTGGAGTTTAGAATATGTCATCTGCTAGGGGCAGCGCTATTACAGTTTACACATGGCTCGGATGTGAATTCAAAGTTGATTTTATCTTCCATAACTGATTGCATCCTGCTTTTAAGCACACAGTAGCAAAACAAAAACTAGCAACAGCAGCAAAGATCCTTAAATGTGTCTATTTCAACATCGCAAATCTCTTAGGTAAACAAGTGGTCCTTCCAGATCCTTTCAGCCCTAATAGATAGTCTGGATTCTCTGCACCTCTTTGCTTCTCCCTGGGGTGATCTGCGTCTGGGGGAGCATTCATGCCATCCTGGCCTTGGGGAAGGTGTAGCTATTGCATCTCTCATACACATGCTGTGGTGGGTGTTGGCTATCGCCTGCGCAGAGGTGTCCTTGTCCACTTAATCACTGTGAACCCTGCCTGGTAGAGGGCCTAGGCATGGCTGGCCCTGTGCGGTCCAGTCCGGCATTATGCTGGTTCCTTCTCTTCAAATCCTAGGTCCTCATAGTGGCCCCCAGGCTCACTGACCCATCTGTGACCTCCTCACTGTTACAAAAGCCTCTACTTAGCTCATCAGGTTTCTTAGCACTTTCATGTCCCCATTGGAGACACAGGAATTCTTGGCTGCCTTCGGTATGCCATACTGGAGTGGGTTCTCACATCTGAGGAAGGCTGTTGTATATAAAAGTCCCTTGTGTTTTAATATAGTGGTTTATCCCAAAGCTTACAGACCTTATTTTACTTTTAAATCAGGTTATTTGTCACAAAATAAGAAAGATTACTTTCACTTATTTGTTTGGTTTAATTAACTCACAGATTTAACCAATTGAATCTTCTTTAAACATTAAATGTACTTAATTAATCAAATTCCCTTAGCCATTTCAAATTATGGTCTCTGGTCTATCATTTTAGGATGTGGTAAAGGTTTCCAAAATCCAAAAGTCGACAAAGAATATACAGAGCAGTCTAATGATTATAAACTACATTATCTCACCAGCCTTCAAACTTTAAAGTATTGATAGTAAAAATTTCTGATTTCTTCATTAATTTCTTAACATTTTATATTTTCATTGCAAAATATAACCCCTACACATATCTTTTTTTTTTAATGGAGTTTTGTAAATTCCTAGAATTATGATGATCTTACCAGATCCTAAGGGAATGCCAGGCAAGGTTACTGATTCTTGGTTATTGACCATTTGATGATTTTAGTTGAGGCAAGGGACCTAGTTCCACATTCTAAAATTCAAACTTGAGCCCATGATTTAGGCTTGGTCCCCCTTCTTGGAGCCACCTCTTTTTAAGTCTGACATGCCTTAACTAATTGCATAAATTTCCATTTCTAACAACCAGTGCCCAAAACTGGAAGTCTTTCTCTTTCCCTTCTTGTCCTATGGGGTCTTCCTTTACATCATATCTTTTATCATCCTTAGCCTCAAAGTCATCTTAATGGCAGAGAGACTTTAGGGTGATGGAGGAAGACATAATTGCTGAGAAGGGAAAATTTATCAGGGCCTATTTCATGTTTCTGAAAATAGCTCTGTGTTATCAGAGACAGTGCTTGGGTTATCACTACACTTATACATACTAATTGAAGCATAGAAGAGAATGAGGTCACACAGGAGAAAATGCCGGAGAGAACAAGGAGTTTAAGAGGAACTGGAGTCAGTAGAGAAAGACCAGCCTTCAAAAGAGACCCAAGATGAAAAAATAAGACAAATGAGGGGGGAAAACACCAAAAGAGAGTCATGGGGCAAGACCTCAGGGAGAACATTTCAAGGAGAAAATGCGCAGCCATGTGAGATGCTATAATTAAGAATAAATTAAGATGCAACACTCGTGATATAAAAGGAAAATTATTTCATGATTCTACTTATAAGAAATGCCTAGAAAAGTCTAACTCATAGAAACAGAAGGTGGAATGGTGGTTGTCAGGGTGTGGGGGGAAGGGAGAAACAGAGAATCAGTGTTTCATGGATAACAGTTTCAGTTTGGGAAAATGAAAATATTCAGGAGATGGTTGTTGGTAATGGTTGTACAACAGTGTTAATGTATTTAATGCCACTGAATGGTACAACTGAAAACAGTAAAATCACAGATTTTGTGTTATGTATATTTTACCATAAAAATATGCTACAATTGATACAATTAAGATAAAGACAAAAATGTGTGCATTACTTTTGGCAATATGTGTATAATTGGTAACCTTTGCAAGAGGAACTTCAGTGCAATTTATTGCCATATTACAGACCAGCCCATTATTTCATTTGCTCATAATACTGTGGACTGGCTAGGTTCAAATTGGTGGCCCTTCTGCTGGAACTGCTTGGAATCTCTCTCATTTGCTGTTAAAATAGCAACAGCATTTTTCACAGAACTGGAAAAAATAGTCCTAAAATTGGTATGGAACCACAAAAGACCCTGAATAGCCAAAGCAATCTTGAAAAAGAACAAAACTGGAGGTATAGCAATCTGAGATTTCAATAGGTACTACAAAACTTTAGTAATCAAAACAGGATGGTAATGGCACAAAACCAGACACATAAATCAATGGAACAGAAAAGAGAGCCCATAAAAAACCCACAGTTATATGGTCACTTAATCTATGACAAAAGAGGCAAGAATATGCAGTGGAGGAAAGACAGTCTCTTGCACAAATGGTGTGGAGAAAACTGGACAGCTTCATGCAAAAAAATGAAACTGAACTACTTTCTTACACCATACACAAAAATAAACTCAAGATGGGTGAAGGACCTAAACATGAAACCTGAAACTGTAAAAATTCAAGAAGATTGCACCGGCAGGAATTTCTCTGACATAGGCCATAGCAAAAATTTTCTAGATATGTCTCTTCAGGCAAAGGAAGCAAAAGCCAAAAATAAACTATTGTGTCTACATCAAAATAAAAAGCTTCTGTACAGCAAAAGAAACTATCAACAAAACAATAAGACAACCTACCAAATGGGAGAAGATATTTGTAAATGACATTCTGATAAAGGGATAGTATCCAAAGTATATAAAGAACTTATACAACTCAACACCCGAAAAAACAAATAATCCCATTTAAAAATGGCCAGAGACTTGAACAGACACTGCTCCAAAGAAGACATAAAGATGGCCAACAGACATATGAAAAGATGGTCAACATCACTAATAATCAGAGAAATGCAAGTCAAAACTACAATGAGATATCACCTCATACCTGTCAGAATAGCTAAAATAAAAAGCCAAAGAAACAAGTGTTGACAAGGATAAGGAGAAAAAGGAACCCTCATGCACTGTTGGTGGGAATGCAAACTGGTGTGGCCACTGTGGAAAACAGTAAGGAGGTTCCTCAAAAAACTAGAAATGGAGTTGCCATATGATCTAGTAATTCCACTACTGGCTATTTACCTAAAGAATACAAAAACACTAACCGGAAATGATATAGGCACTGCTATATTTACTGCAACATTATTTACAATAGCCAAGTTATAGAAGAAGCCCACATGTTCATTGGTAGATGAATGAATAAAGAAGCTGTAGTATATATATACACAATGGAATATTACTCAGCCATAGAAATAAATGTGGCCATTTGCAACAATATGGATGGATCTAGAAAGCATCTTAATTCCCTTTATCTATTTCACTCATTCCCCTTACTGGCACCCACTAGTTTGTCCTTTATATTTAAGAGTCAGGTTTGTCTCTTTTTAAGTGAAATGAGTCAATCAGAGAAAGAAAAATATGATTTCAATCATGTGGAATTTAAGAAACAAAACAAATGAACAAAGGGAAAAAGAGACAAACAAAAGAAATAGACTTATCTATGGAGAACGAACTGATGGTTACCAGAGGGGTCGAAGATGGGTAAAATTGGCAAAGACAATTGAGAGTACACTTATTTAAAAAAAAAAAAGAAAAAGTGGCTGGAGCTGGAATATCCAAGATGGTTTTGGTGGGATGATTGGTAGACCTGGACTTCTCTTCTACCACAGGGCTAGCTTGGACTTACTTAATGGTGGCTAGATCTAAAGAGTAAGCATTCCTAGAGGATAAGCCCTAGGGTGCAAGTACAATTCTCTGCTTGCATCATCCTTACTAATGTTCCATTTGCCAAACCCAGAATTAGTCTTTTTTGAGAGGCATGGTTCAGTGAGAGCCACCAAAGTAACAGCCAGCCATGTTGAGATAGAAGCCAGCAGCAGATGAGAGGTAGGCTGAAAAGAATAGACGAATAAAGACATTTATATTGGGCTGGAGAGTATACAGAAGCATGAACAAATGCACAGTGACAGGAGTGAGCATAGCATACTGGGGTACAAAGGAGGCTGGTGGGGCGTAAGTGGGTGGGGGAGGGGATGTGTTAGCTAGTTTGACTAGATAGTAATGAAAAGACTTTTAGTTAACTTTCAATTATTTAGATTGTAATTATTCAGGCTCTTTGTGTTTATGTCATGTTATTGTATGAGCAAGAAAGCAGAAAGAAGAAATGAATGGAGATGAAAGTCAAATCAGTGGTGTTTATTGTTTATGCGGGGAGACTGGAGTCGTCTTTAATTTCTTTCTTTGCCTCAAACCCACATCCAATCTGCCAGTTCTGTTAGGTCTAATTCAAAAATATGCCCTAAATCTGACTACATGTCATCATCTCCCCAGATAAAACCCTAGTCTAGATTATCCCCGCTTCTACCTAGACTACTGCTCAGCCCCATTTGCCTCCCTGCCTCTATCCTTGCTTTCCTGTTGTCTGTCCTCCACATGGGAGCCAGAGGGATCTTTCTGAAATGTAAATCAGACAGCATCACTGTTCTGATCAAAAATAAATTATAAAATAAAATAAAACAAACAAAAAGGATCACTAGTAACTTTATATTATACTAAGAATAAAATCTCGGCTCTTTCACTGGCCTACAGTACTCCACGCTCCACACCCAGTCCGGATCCTGTTCTTCCCTTCTTGTCCACTATCCGCCACAATTCTCTTTCTTCCCTCCTATTTGCCAAGCTTGTTCTCTATGAATTTGCTGTTTCTTTTCAGTGGACTGCATCCCCTCCACCTCAAATTTTTACAGGTCTATCACCTAAAAGAGGTGGAAGGAAAAAGTCCTTTTGAGTTTTAAAATTCATTTTATTTCATTTTATTTTTATTCAAGTATAATTAACACACAATGTTATGTTAGTTTCAGGTGTACAATATAATGATTCAACAATTCTATACATTGCTATCAGCGCTCATCATGTTAAGTGTACCCTTAATCCCCTTTACCTATTTCACACATTCCCCTTCCTGGCACCCACTGGTTTGTTCTTTATATTTAAGAGTCAGGTTTGTCTCTTTTTAATTTGTTTGTTCCTGCTCTTAAATTTCACATATGAGTGAAATTATATGGTATTTGTAGTTCTCTGATGATTTATTTCACTTAGCATTATACCGTCTAGATTCATCCATGTTGCTGCAAATGGCAAGATTTCATTATTTTATGATTAATACTATATATATAGATATAGGTATGAATATCTATGTATATGCAGATGAATGGATAAAGAAGATGTGAGATATGTATACATATATATTATGCATCTATCAGAGGACACTTAGGCTGCTTCCATAATTTGGCTACTGTAAATAAAACTTCAAACATAGGGGTGGATGTATATTTTTGAATTAGTGTTTGCGTTTTGTTTTCTTTGGGTTAATACTCAGTAGTGGAATTACTGGATCAAGGTAATTCTATTTTTAATATTTTGAGGAAACTCCATACTGTTTTGAGGAAACTCCATCGTATTTTCCACAGTGGCTGTACCAGTTTGCATTCCCATCAACAGTGCATGAGGGTTCCCCTTTCTCCACATCCTCGCCAACACTTGTTTCCTATGTTTTTTAGTTTAGCCATTCTGACAGGTGTGAGGTGACATCTCATTGTGATTTTGATTTGCATTTCCCTGGTGATTAGTGATGTTGAGCATCTTTTCATATGTTTGTTAGCCACCTGTATGTCTTCTTTAGAAAAATATATTTAGGTCCTCTGCCCATTTTTAAATTGTGTGTGTGTGTGTGTGTGTGTGTGTGTGTGTGTGTGTGTGTGTGTGTTGAGTTGTATAACTTCTTTATATATTTTGGATATTAACCCCTTATCAGATTTATCATTTGCAAATGCCATTTTCTATTTAGTAAGTTGTCTTTTTGTTTTGTTGATGGTTTTCTTCACTGTGCAGAAGTTCTTTATTTTAATGTAGGCCAAATAGTTTATTTTTGTGTTTATTTCCCTTGCCCGAGGAGACATATCTAGAAAAATATTGCTATAGCAAATGTCAGAGAAATTACTGCCCGTGCTCTCTTCTAGAATTTTTATGGTTTCAGGTCTCACATGTAGGTCCTTAATCCATTTTGAGTTTATTTTTGTATATGGTGTAAGAAAGTGGTCCAGTTTCATTCTTTTGGATGTAGCTGTCCAATTTTCCCAACACCATTTGCTGAAGAGACCGCCCTTTCTCCATTGTATATTCTTGCCTCCTTTGTTATAGATTAATTGGTTATATATGATGGGTTTCTTTCTGTGTTCTCTGTTTTGTTCTACTGATCTATGTGTCTATTCTTGTGCCAGTACCACACCGTTTTAATTAGTACAGCTTTGTAGTATAACTTGAAATCAGAAATTGTGATTCCTGATTCAGAGTCCTACAAATTTTAGGATTATTTTTTCTAGTTCTGTGAAAAAGTTGTTAGTATTTTCATAGGGATTACATTAACTCTGTAGGTTGCTTTAGGTAGAATGGACATTTTAACAATATTTGTTCCCTTAATTCATGAATATGGAATATTTTTCTATTTGTTTCTTTGATCTTCTACTCTTTTCATTGGTGTTTTATAGTTTTTGGAGTACAGATGTTTTACCTTCCTGGTTAAATTCATTCCTAGGTATTTTATTATTTTTTTGTGCAATTGTAAATGAGATTATTTTCTTAATTTCTCTTTCTGCTACTTCATTATTAGTATTTAGAAATACAACAGGCTTGTATATATTAACTTTGTATCCTGTGACTTTACTGAATTCATGTATCAGTTCTAGTAGTTTTTTGGTGGAGTCTTTAGGACTTTCTATATATCACACCATCTGGAAAAGTGGACATTTTCCTCTTCCTTTCCAATTTGGATGTCTTTTATTACTTTTTCTTTTCTGATGAGTGTAGTTAGGAGTTCCAGTACTATGTCGAATAAAAGTGGTGAGAGTGAACATCCTTGTCTTGTTCCTGATCTTAAAAGAAAAGCTCTCAGTTTTTCAACATTGAGCATGATGTTAGCTGTGGGATTTTCATACATAGCCTTTATTATGTTGAGGTGTGTTCCCTCTAAACCTAGTTTGTTGAGAGTTTTTATCATGAATGAATGTTGCATTTTGTCAAATGCTTTTTCTGCATATATTAAAGCGATCATAGGTTTTTTATCCATTCTGTTAATGTAATGTATCACATTGATTGATTTGTGAATATTGAACCAACCTTGCATGCCAGGAATGAACCCCACTTGATGATGGTGAATTTTTTAAAAATGTTTTGTTACATTTGGCTTGCTAATATTTTGTTGAGGATTTTTTCATCTATGTTCATCAGAGATACTGGCCTGGAATTCTCTTTTTTTGTAGTGTCTTTATCTGGTTTGGGTATCAGAACAGTGCTGGCCTTGTGGAATGAATTTGAATGCTCTCCTTCCATTTCTATTTTTTGGGATTGCTTGAGAAGAATAGATATTAACTCTTTTTTAAATGTTCAGTAGAATTGACCTGTGAAGCCATCTGGCCCTGGACTTATGTTCGTTGGGAGTTTTTTTTATTACTGATTCAATTTCATCACTGGTAATTGGTCTGTTCAAATTTTCTAGTTCTTCCTTATTCAGTTTTAGAAGGGTATGTTTCTAGGAATTTACCCATATTTTCTAGGCTGTCCAATTTGTTGGCATATAATTTTTCATAATAGTCTCTAATAAACACTTGTATTTCTGTGGTGTTGGTTTTTATTTCCTCTTCATTTCTGATTTTATTTTTATGAGTCCTCTCTCTTTTTTGGGGGTATGTTTGGTTAAAGTTTTATCAATTTGTATATCTTTTCAAAGAACTAGCTCCTGGTTTCATTTATGTGTTCTATTGGGTTTTTATAGCCTCTATTTTTGTTTTAATCTTTATTATTTCCTTTCTTCTACTGGCTTTGTTCTTCTCTTACTAGCTCTTTTAGTCTACTGCCTTTTCATCATCTATGCCTCAACTCAAGTAACACCTCCTCAAAGAGGCTTTCCTTGACAAATGAACACAGCACCCACCCCTTTCCCCATATCCCTCTCTACCAAATTTTACCTGAAATATTTTTTAGTACTTGCCAACGGGCAATATATAAACACACACAGGATGAAGAAATGTTTGGTTTTTTTATTTTTATTTTAATCAAAATTATACACTTATAAATTTGAAAGTCAAACAGTTCCATAAAACTTATTGTGGAAAGGAGAGTCTCCTACCTAACTTTAATCTTGCTTTGCCTTTCCCAGATAAAACCACTTCTAACTTTTCAGCTGAATCTTGCTATATTTTTGTCCTTGTTGATTTTTTTTTTTCATTTTTAGGTGTACTTATTAATCTGCCACTATGGAGGATGAGTGTTTGTTCCTCTTTCATGTCACTCCTACCCTAACATATACACACAAAAACTTTGTCAGTCCTGCCATCCTTCCAATATGGATGTTTCCTGATTTGGGACATTTGGATCCTTCCATCTATATGAATGCTCTTTACAGCAGCTGCATGTAGTATTCTATAATTTCTTTTTAATAATTCAATTTCATACCCTCCCCTGATTGCTTAACTCTTCTTTCCATGTCTTCAGATGTATCAACTATTCTATCAATATTTTCTTTCTTTTTTTTTTTTAAGATTTCATTTATTTATTTGACAGAGAGATAGAGAGCACAAGTAAGCAGAGTGGCAGGCAGAAGGAGAAGCTGGCTCCCTGCCAAGCAGGGAGCCCGATGTGGGACTTGATCCCAGGACCTTGGGATCATGACTGAGCTGAAGGCAGCCGCTTAACTGACTGAGCCACCCAGGCACCCCTCTATCAATCTTTTCATCTTGAAAACTTTTCTGACCTCCTTTGGTTTGGGTGGCCATGCCTGGTACAGAGCTATCATCCTAGAAATTCTCTTTATTATGAACACTAACGATTAGATTCTTCTCTTTCCTGTTTGGTTGAATTATTTCATAAAGGAGGTTTGCTCTCAGATTTCTATAGAACGTATCTTCTGTTAGCTCCCTGAAAAAAAGATACTTTGGAAATAAACTTTTCAAACCTGGCATGTCTGCAAATATCCTCAATTTGATTTAAATATCTTAAATTTTTCTACTTGTTATCATTTTTAAGATATAAAATTCTAAGTTGAGAATTTATTTTCCTTAAGAAATTTGACACCATTGTTCTATTACCTTCTAAAAATACAGGTTTCAATTAGGAAGTCTGAAGTCGTGTGATCTGTTTTGTCTGTGATATGTTTTTTTCTCTTTAGATACTTATAGGGGCTACCCTTTTCTCAAGGGTTTTGAAATTTTCCAAAAATGTCCATTGTCCTTTTATATATATATATCTATTTTGTTGAGTATTCATTGAGCTCTTTCAATCTGAAAACTAATGTCCTGTGAAACATTTCAGAATTATTTAAATTTTACCCTTCATTTTCTCTGCTCTCCTTCTGGAACTCCAGTTATTTGGATATTGGACCACCATATTTTCTTATATTTCTTCATTTTCTTATTGTATTTTCTGTTCTTCTCTCATATTTTCCATGTCTTTTGCTCTATTCTCTGTAAAACTTCCTCAATTTTATTTTTTCAAACTTTATTGAATTTCTGCTATTCTGCCTTTTATTTCTGAGGGGACTTTCTTGTTGTTAGATGTTTCTCTTAAAAAAACACACACACATTATTGTTACTTTCCTATCTTGTTTACTATCTTACTTCTCTGTAGATATTAATGAGAGTTTTTTGTTTTTGTTTTTCTAGCTTTTGCCCGACCCCTGTTTCCTCAAATTGCTTTTCTCTTTTCATTTTTTTTCTACATTTCTTGCAAGAGGGTTTGTTGCAGATAACCATTGACTATTGGCTCATATATACAAGTAGAGCATGTCAAAATTGACTATTGTCTGGGGACTCATAGACCATGTTTTTTTTATGGTAGGGCAATTAGGCTGGGTCTTCTCTTTGAGAGACCTCCAGGTGTAAGTATCTCAAGTCTTTCCTCTTGGGCTAGTTAGAATTCTTAGTGAAGGCTCTTTTTGTCGAGTGCTTGGATAACCTCGATATAGCTGCCATTATTCTGGGAATTGGAATGGGGAAAGATTTGGTGGAAGGAAACAGGGACAATTGTCCCAGAATTCAGTGTGTCCCAGCATTCAGGATTCTGCAAACAGAATCCACCTGTTTTTATTATGGTGCCCTTTCCTGAACACATTCTGAAGCTTCTCCTTCAGTCCAAGTGTACTTGTTTGACTAACTATGTGGAGTGGCATCTAAGAGTGATTCTAATTGCTTCTTACACTGATTTGTCCTCCTTTTTATTTCTACTTCCAAAAGTACTTGGTACCGCCAATTCCTGAGATGTCAGTGGCTTTGTTGGTGTAAATTGGATTGCTTTTCAGCTTTCCTCATTGCCAGCTTTGGATTTAGCTTTCTCGGATCTGCTAAGCCAGTTACTAATGGTCTGTTTGGATTTTTACTTCTAATTTTTTTTTTTTTTTTTTTACCATTTTCTTGATAACTGCCCTCTTCATTCCTTGGGATTTATGCTATAAAGAATCCGTCTATTGTTGCCTTAGTGGTGTCTGTAGAAAAAAGCAAAAATAAATGTATATGTGCAATTGGCTATCTTTTAATTTATTTACATACTTTTATGCACACATGATAAGTGGGAATTCTATCTTCTCATTTACTGCTTCGTCTCCTAGTGCCCACGGTACTCGGCACATACTAGATACATAATAAATATTTGCGGAGTGACTGACTGGCTGACAGATCCACTAACTAGCTTGGTTAGTTAAATTTCTAAATAGCCTCCAAGCTGTAGAATATTAAAATGACAATGTTGTGGCTGTATCTACAAAAAAAGTATTTCTGAAAGGTGAAGATGTAGGGTTTCTTAAAAGATATTTTCATTCTATTATGTATCCCTTTAAATTATTTTATTAATTTTCCTGCATTTTTCCTTTAAGAATTCAAAAGGGAAATATGAACTGCTTTGGAGTAAAGAGTTCTTTGGGAGGAATATGATAGGTAAAATTAATATGTCAATGACATCTTCTTTTGAAGTGAAATAAAACTTTTTATTTCATTTTCTTGTCCCACTGAAAAACATAGACCATGTGGATACAGTGATTTCAGGTCTCTTCTAATTTTTTAATTTCTTTAGAATTTGGTTATTTCCTATTGTCAGGACGGCAAATTCCTGGCACAGTTTCAATGACTCAATTTGGTTCTATAAAGTGTTTTAGATATGTTTTGAACATGAGAATGAGATTAACTCCCCTATAATGATAATGTTCTAGCCGGTCCACTTTAGAGTTATCAATGGAAGACAAATATAACAATGTGTAAGGAAGATAAAAACACAGAAGCAAAAGAAATTCAGGGAAATCTTTCTCTCACAAACCAGGGCCCTGTTCTGTCAAGTAGCCAAGTGTGCATTCATTCATTAATTTAAATAACATTTACTGAGCACCTACCACGTGTACCAAGTTGTGCTAATATGAGAAACTCGCCATGCCTTGACTGGGCACTCATTCTACAGTTGCTTAATTAAATGGATTTGAAAATCAGTTTTCTACTGCTATTTTACTATCTATGAGAGTTTAACCTTGCAGTAAACATTTTTTAAAGATTTTATGTATCTATTTGAGAGAGAAAGAGAGAAAGAGAGGAAGCCCACGAGTTCGGGGGAGGGGCACAGGGAGAAGGAGAAGCAGACTCCCTGTCGAGCAAGGAGCCGGATGTGGGGCTTGATCCTAGGACCCTGGGATCATGACCTGAGCCAAAGGCAGCCACTTAATGACTGAGTCACCCAGGCCCCCAATTCTTGCATCCACTTTATAGGTACCCTGTTTACAGATTATGAATTGAAGAGTCTAAGTATTGTGATAACAAAGGGCACAGAGAAAAGCTATGCCAAAGCCAGAATTAGAACTTGAAACTCTAGTGCATTTTTTTTAGTCTAATGATTATAGGTAAATTTTGGTAGTTCTGAAAATTTAAGGAAAAGGACAGCACTTAAACTTTGAACAGTGATAGACACAAAATCCAAAAGTACAGAAAGATATGGTATATGCTGCTTCAAGAATGTCTTAATGTGAAATATCCCCTTTAAAATATCTTTTTTCCAAAATAAGCCATTCTTTGGTGGGGAATAGACATGACTTTAGAAAACTGTACATAGAGAGCTTAGTGATGTGGGTCTTCCTTTTAAATAGTCTTTGGTTTTTAGTCATGAATGAATTTATTTGTGGTGAGTTAGGTCTTTTATATTTTTTTCATTTTTATATTTACCAAACGAAATGCCTCCCAAAAGAGACGTATATACTAGTAAAGGTACTGTAAATTTAAAGCATATAAAATCTGTGTATTTAAAAACATATTTTCCTTTAGAATTTCTAAGTCATCAACACTTGTTCTTTAAAAAAAAAAAAAAAGCTGAGATCCTTGAACTGGTTTTCTGCTTATTGTCTTGAATAACTTCTTGATTTTTGCTTTGTTTTTGTTCCGTCCCTCCTTTGCCTCATCCTTACCTCTCTTCCACTCTCTGCTGGTGAGGAAGATCTGTCTTCTCAGGCAAGGGCAGGAAGGAAAGTGAACAGCTCTCCCAGGAGGCCAGAGCTAATGGGAGTTTTGCGGATCTTTCAGCAGAGCTTGTCAATGATAACCGTGCAGTAGACGTCTCCCCTACTGGCTCTCTGACCTCTCGGTAAACTATTTGTTTTTCCTCTTATTGATTAAAAAAATGAGCCACCGGTCTATAACTCCCTATCAACTGGGGTGTTGTTTTTAAGAACCATACGTATTGAAAATACACTAATTCAGAAAACTCCAGATCTTGACTTTGTTTTACTCTGCAATTCAGGTAAACCAGATCACTGATGATGTTAAAACTGAGTCCTTGAAAGAAACTGTGGACGCTCCCAGACTTCTATTTTTTTTTTTTGAAAGAATACGAGCTACAGATTTTTAAAAATCAGTATAATACTCCCAATATTAAACATCTGAAATAAGAGTTCTTATTACTTATAATCATCTAAAGACTAGAAAACTTTCGTCATTATTTCCATTTTGATCCTGAAAAGGAACTCTCTTTGAGTATTCAAACAAAGTGGAGCTATTATTTTCCTTAGCATATAATGCAGTCTATTTTTCCCTTATTCTACAGTATTCTAAAGTAAAACTCAAGGACCCAAGGCAACTTGATCACCTGCAGGTATGAATCTTTACAGTAGACAGAAACCCCCAAGTTGTATACCTATTGACATTGGTTAATAAAAACATCTAGAAAAACGGTTCTTCTGGTTGTGTTTCCAATAGCAATGTGATTGCAGCACACCGTGGATTAGGTTACCGATCCTTTGAATTCTGACCTTCTGTCTAAAACAGCTTTAGAGGTTACTCTTTTTTTCCGATTTGGGAGGCTGGAGGGGGGAAAAAAGTTAATGCTGCTTGAAGGAAGAAAAAAATTCTCTAGGTTATTAAGTTTGGGTTTTTTATTTTGCCCCTTCCTGGCAAATCCTTTGTAATAATAAGAGAGCTTCTTGATTCTGGATATTTAAACTATCCCTCCAAATGCATAAGGACGCTTGGAGTACATTTTGAATGTAATTATTTCCTCATGAACGAATCAAGTGTTTATGATGTAATAGCTATTAAGATCAAAGCATATCACATTGGATAAGTGAAATAAAGAATACAAAAGGGAAGAAATGTGTAGAACTGTAAAATAAGTTGTCCATATAATTTGCTTGTGGTAGACTCAGACCCTTAGTGTTTCTTTTTTATTATGAAGAAAAAATTGGGAGTATATATAGTCCTTATTTTAGAAAGGTAATTCACCTATTTTTGATAAATAATGAGAAAAAAATATATCCCTGATTTGGTCATTTCAGGTTTAAGGATTCATTACATTTTTTTCCCTAATGATCATTTAATGTATTTTTTATTTTTGAACCTGCACACTAACAATATATATCTGTGAATAATCAAGTATTGTATAGTGATTGTGCCTATTCTACATTGAATATACCACTTCAATATATATCATTTCAACACGTTACATGCCTTTCTGGATTTATTAACTTTATTAGGTGTCCTCTTGCTCCAAAAGGATGATACAGCCCAGGACACATTGATGTCCCAGTGCTCCATCCACTGTTTAGTGGTAACTTCGATGGGGTCAGAAAAACGAGGCAGATTCTAGAACAAAGAGTTAGGGAGAGGGGTCACGCTTCTTAAAACACAGGATTCATACAGATAAATTGTCATGTTACTTGTTAAAATAAATGAAGAATGTATATAAAATGCCTAGCACAGTGCCTGGCATGTAGTAAGTGCTCAATAAATATTAATTTCCCTCCCTATTCCATGAGATAGCCATCATTTCGGAAGAATTTAAAAACTGTGAACTCAGCTGTCATGAAACCTGGAAAACACAAAACAAATTTCCAGATCCTCTTACAAGTATTGGGAGGTGCTGACAAGCTTGGTTTTGCCCATGGCTTTGAGAATAAAAAGTTTGAAGAGGAGACAAATCTGGGTTTTCTAGATTACCTCACATCAACAGAAACCCATTTTAAAGTGTGAGAAAGCAAAAGAACTTATTGCTGAGATTAAGCATATGCTTCCAAGACAATTATTTATATATTTTTGGTAGAAGGGAGAAAAAATAACTCTGTTTGCCATTTTGGAAAATCAGTTGCTTTTAAAATAGAAAATCTGGTATGTCATATTTTTCTTAGATAAAGTCCCTCTATCATCCCATTCCCTTTTCTTAAAAATCTACCACTACCCTTGTTAACATTATTTGTTTCAATAAGTGCTCCTCAAAGTTTCTATTAGAATAATAATTTTGTAAAAAAAAATCCTATAGGCAGTCATTACTACATATGTTAAGTTTCCCACCTACATAAATAAATGTTATTATTCATAACCAGTGTACTTATTAGAGGGCCAGGAAATAGATTATATTTCCAAATTGTGTTGGTATAAAGACTATAATATTTATTAAAATAATTTTCCATGGTGCAGCGAATAGCTAGTAATTGCCTTCTTAAATTTACTGTTAAAAGCTATTCATGTTGGAGTTTGAATGGAAAACATTTAGCAAAATACTGGTAGACGTTCAGTTTGGCAGACTTAATATCATTCTTAAAATAAATAGAGGATGTTTTCCTTGGTTGTGTTTCAGCAGAAGGCTACTGGGAGCAGGGCCCTCATTGTAGGTCTCGTGCCAGTGGGGAAAGAGGAGGTCATGAAAGAGACCACTCCAAATGCCAGCAAGGATCTTAATGTCAGCCATCCACTGCTTCAATGGTTCCATAAAAAAGCCAGGAATGTAATGCCATGGCATGAACCACAAGAAAAGAGAGTCCTTTGGAAGCAGAGGGACCAGAAGTACAGTATTTTGGAATACTCTATTTGCCATTCTACTTTGAACAGTCAGAATCGTAAAATGTTGATTTCATTGATCAGATATTACTGATATTACTGGTGTGGAAGAAAGAATAATTAGGATTTTGCTTTTGAAGAGAAAACACTGTCCCTTAAATGCTAATTATGTTTTTGCAGCTTACTATACTATTATTCATGAGCAATAATCTGAGAATGGTAGAAACAGAGGTAAGGGATTGTTGACATCAGACCAGGTAATAGCATGCATCCTTAATTGTAAAATTATTAAAAAGTACAATAGAAGAAAAATAACTTCTGAGTACATTTTTATTGAGAACTTCACAAGTACTCACAGTCTTTATTATTGTTCCTGGAAGGGATAAAGCAAAGGAACATTTGCCTTTAATCACTTGTTTTCTGTGTACATTTCTTATATTTTACTTAATTAATCAACTGTTTACTCATGTAGTGTTAGAAAAGTTCAAAGTTACCTTTTCAATTGTTCTAATGAATTCCTTATATTTGCCCTCGTCTTTTTTTTTTAATTACAGACATTTGTTTATTTTTGTAATCATGTCTTTATTTATTCTGTTAATTGGAAAGCACTAACAACTTCTCTCAAAATTGCAGACTTCTCTATGACCAGGCACATGTCTAGGCAAAATTTTGTTCTATAAGATAAAACCCGTTATAGATAGCATGTGAAAGATATTGTCTCTTTGAGGGTATTCAAACACTTTGTTACAGTTGCCTATTTCAAGTGTTTTCCCCTTCCTGATAAAATTATATATTTATTTTTTGCTTTAGTGAGGAAATGGCATATTAGAAATCTCTTTACTCCTATTCATATATTTGTGTTGAAATTTCTTCAGGAAATATCAGGAGGTAATGCTTTCTACTATTACCTGTCTTTACTTATGGTAAATTTTCAGCAAATGTTTCTAATTGCTATTGTAATGTGTATGACATTATTTAGGGGACACCTTCATCCTTAAAATATGTGGATAAGTTATGTAATTATAGTTAGTGAATTTAGAAACAGGAAGTTAGCAGTATACTACAAACTGGATCCTATTAGTAATGGCTTACATATTGGCTATTTATCAGAGAATAACTTATTTTTGGTGTAACTTGTATGGTAATTTTTGCATATTTGATAATCAGGAGTAGTAACCAGACAAAATTTTATGGATAAGCATGTGATTGTTTCTAGTCCATCTAATTTTGCTTTAGGAAAAGGAAACCATTTAGAATTGGTATATAAGCACATGGATATTTCTTTTAGCCAATGACTAAGCTCTTTGTTATATAATTATAAAGCATGACCTGTGTCATATTAGTGGTCATATTACCTTCATCATGCTTTTCATAATTTTCCCCATAATTACATGCATCACTTCTTTAATGGTATCTTGTTTGGTTATATAAATAAAAATAATTGAATTTCAATATAAAAACTAATGTAACATGATAAATTTGATTACAATATAGGCAAGTAATTTATATATAAAAGTCAGATACTTGACGTGATAATCCTGCTGTTCTGAGATCCTAGAGTTTGTGTCTCCTGGATTTGCAAATATAATCTTTCATGGATCAGAAAACTCATATTTTATCCTTTTGTAACTAAAGTAAATTTCAAACTATGGGAAGCATGGGTACAATAGCTTAACATAGGGTTTCAAACAGGGCTGAACCAACCAGCATCTCAGATTTTTATTTTATGAAACTTAGAAATAAATATGATAGCAAAAGCAGTTACTATGTGGGTCTCTGACATCACAGATTAAAGTAATGTAACATTACATTTTATTTCACAGCACTAGAAATCTCCAGTATGTGCTGTTTTTTATATTTTCTGCATATATACTTTAGTATATTGAATAACTGATACTTCTGGTTTGAGAAAGTGCTGTAGTTGGTAATGTAATTCTATTTCTGCGGCATATATGAACAGATCCAATAGCAATCAACTGATTTTTGACCCAGCTTCCCAAATATGGCAGATGACTAACCCATGATTCCTTGCTGGTACCATACAAAATGAAATCCTAGGTGAGTTTGCAGTTTAAGCCGACTCTTGGGTTTGACAAAGCGTTCTTTTCTGAGGAATTTAGATTGGCATAATTTCAGGGGGGGAAAGGGGAAAGTCCATACTGAATTTTGTTCATTAGAAGCTTTTTGTTTTGGTTGCATGGAAATGGTGCTTTCATTTACAAATTAGCAAAGAAAAGGTAAGACCATGTGTATCTGTTTTATCAGTTCATGACCTGGAAAGGTATCATAAAATCATAAGAATTTACTGTGATTTTTAAAAAGTTCTTTCATACCAAAGCAAGAGCCTTAAAAAAAAAAAAAAGAGAGATGCTTTTTATTATGAATAAAACGACGAACTACATAGAAGAGTATTTTCGGTAATGGTGAAATAGTTTGAAAGAAAATCCAATGNATTTACTGTGATTTTTAAAAAGTTCTTTCATACCAAAGCAAGAGCCTTAAAAAAAAAAAAAAAAGAGAGATGCTTTTTATTATGAATAAAACGACCAACTACATAGAAGAGTATTTTCGGTAATGGTGAAATAGTTTGAAAGAAAATCCAATGGGTATAAAGATTTTACTGTAGAGTACAAGATTGGTTATGATAAGTGAGTGGTATCAAAATAAACATTTGTATTCGAACTTTGGTATGGAGCTGGCAAATTAAAATATAATAGGCATATCAGTGATGCCTTCTTTAAATATAAAATCAATATAACAGTTGTCATCGATCTAATAACCGAAGTTATTTATTTGCCTAAAACATGATAGTAAGTAAGCATTTTAAACTGAAGCTGTAATTTAGTCCTGATATGAATAGCTGGACTCTCTAGATAAGTGTTGTGGATTATCATGCATAGATTGTGAATTTAGTTAAAATTTTTTTAAGAGAACAAAGTGTAAAGAAGGAGTTCTAGATAAAATAAATCTTTTCCCAAAATGATTTTAAAATATTAACACTGAAATATTATCTGGTTATATCCAAAACAAACAAACAAAAATTGTTTCCGTAAAACTAGCCTAGAATTCTAGAAATCATTGCTGAATCATCATTCAGGCTTTCACTGTTAAACTGATAATAGTTTACACGTTTGCTTGTTTTCTCTCTTTACCTACTTAATACATAAAAGGACATTCTCTCTTTTTTTTTTTAATTTTTCCCAGACCTGTTAGTTGGTACATTCGGGGGAAAAGAAAAAATTTGAAAAGAGTCGATTCCCCAAGTTTGAGGGCCTGAAAAAAGTTTTGGAAAAGTATAAAAGATAACGTGTAACTACTCCCCAAAGCTCGTAATTGGTAGCTGCTGAAGCAGGAGATGTGTGTTGACAGTGTCTCAGAGAACTTATTCTCACACAGCTGTTTATTCAGATAGCATGGGGCGCGTTCATTTACATAATAAATTTTTTTTAAGCAGCAAGGTTGAGTCAGACGGAGCAGGGCTCCTTTCAATTGTTGCATTTAAACCAATAAGGTTAGAACAAGAGAATAGCTGTGGTTTGCGTTGCAAAAACAAAAAAAGCCCCGAGGCTCCACGGGCAGACCTACAAGGCTGCGCAAACAAATCGAGGGATGAGATTCTGCTGTTTCTTTGTCTAGGGTTCTCAGATGCTATCTGCGGCTGCTGTTCGGTGGGGAAAGAGCGCAGGGCTCAAAGCGGTTACTAAACAGAAAGGTGGGAGCTGATGGCTCCGAGTTTGGGGCGAGGTAGAAACTCTCCAGTGCCACTTCCGACTTTAAGCCTTCCTGTTGCCGTCCACTGTGGCGGTTTGCTTTCTGGGGAACGCGTTTTCGCTCAGTCGCTCGGCAGCCCGAGCCTGCAGCAGCGGCCAGGCGGCTGTCCCCGCGGCCGGGCTTCCCCCTCCCGAGGCGCCCCGCTTCCAGCAGCGCCGGGCTCCACTGGGAGCTCCTAACCGCCCTCGCGCGTCCTTCCCCAGGAGCCACACTGCCTAAGGAATGGAGGTCTGCTAAACCAGAAAATTCGAAGGAGCGCATTAAACTGGTGGATGCAGCAGATGTAAGCGCTGTAAGTACAAGCTGACTGTTTGAAAAATTGTAGTGACTGACAACAGCTGTCCTGGGGGCGAAGCCCAAGATACCAGGAGCGCTTTTAGTATTGTTTGGATTTGTTTTAAAATAAAAACAGGAGGGCACCGGCACGATTTTGACACTTTGTACGTAGGGCTTGATGAGCCACAGGGTGCCATCATAAAAGTATAGTTCTTAACTCCCAAATTAGCCGAGCCATTAGCATCATTAGGAGATAATTACAAATTAATTGTTAACAATTGCTGTTGTTGTGATCGATATACACGTCACACACGGCTATATTCTTGTAGGGAGATAACTTCATATCTCTCCTGAATTGCTGCACAAACCTCAAATATTATTGTGATATTGAATAAAGCAATAAAGGCGTATATATAATCTCCATTGCAACACAGACAACTTTTTCTCCGCACCTTTGGTTGATAGGAGAAAATGAGTAAAGAATTAACATTTTGAAAGGACAACAGGTAACAAAAATCAATTCATACCCCTTTTTAAGGAAGGAAATCCTTCTGCTTCAATAAACAAATTCCCCCAAACGTTATATTAAACAGACTCATCATCAAAAGGTGAAATAATAAACATTTGCTAAATTAATATACTTTTCACTTATTGACACTTTATATGACTTGAATGGACCTGGAAATTTAAAACAAGATTCTTAAACTTTTGAATGACCATTTAAAGTATTTGTCATTTAAAATCAGTATATTGTTAATGACTCATGGGCTTATATTTCTTGGGAGGAGTTTTGGAACACATTTAAGTAGCTTTTGCAGGAATTCAATATATTCAGACCTGTCATTGAATTTAGACAAGTGTTTTTATGTTGCATTTCTTAAAATGACAAGGGGTACAAAAAGTCAGCAGTTAAGCCCAAAATGTAGTTTTATGGGGTTGGGGTGGGTTTTTTTTATAATGTGTCTTTCAGAGTAGGTTTTGTTTTAGGCTTCTGTAAGTTTTTTCACCCACTGGAGGTTTGAGGACATGCATACATGAATAGTCATGCTTTTTTGCATTATCAAATATTTGATATTTGACTTTCTTGCTGCTTGAGTTCTCCTAAGGCCCAGAGTGTTCAGTAAATGAGCAAGCAGCCATGGACTTTCAATCCTGAAAATTCTTCACGGTGACAGAGAAGCCTAATTGAGCCACTGTTCAGTTTTAGAGTGCCAAAAGGAAGTCAACTGCTACGTGAGTTTCATAGACATGATAAATGATTTTCTCAAAAGAAAATTTCCATTTGAATGCGAAAATTCATATTAGAATACATTGGGAAAAGCAGAAACACTTGCAGCGAGAATAAAATCCCTTCTTCCATTTAATCAGATAGCAAAGATATTTCATTCAACATTTTGAATGAATGCTAATTTTGAAAACAAATCTTTTAAAACTGTAGTGGCATCAGTGTCGTTTAAATGCTTGTTTTTGTTTTCACGGGGACTCGATTTTGTCAATTTTCTTCAAACGAGGAAGTTTGAAATACAGCATATTACGTTAAAATCAGTAATAGCATTAGAGCATTCATTGTATAGTCTTTGATAAAGAAGGAAATAAGTGTTAACATTTAAAAGACATCTACCTCTTCCTAGAAGTTCATTTCGATTTTAGGTTCAGGTTTTTAGTAGGACATTGACACCATAGTTAGAAATACTGATTGAGAAAATTTTAGCAAGAATACATTCTGATTAAAAAGCAGATTTATGCCTAAGGCTCATTCTTATAAAATGCATTCTGATTAGAAAATTGCCATTGTCTTTCAAATTTGGGAGTCCTCAGGTTGATCTGTGGTTGGGCAAAACCAGCTTGCCTGCCAACTCTATTTATTTAGATAAGTTCAGTACTTTCACTTTGAAAATTTCTTTTTAGTTTGGGGGAAAAAAAAGATTTAAATTATAGTCATTTTATAAAAATTGCTTCTAGCAAGCAAAAAAGCCTATGGAAAACCCATAATTTAGACAAGTACCTACATTTTATTTGCTCTGTGCTGCTGAGATTTAGAATCCCTTTCCATTTACAGTTTACTTTTCACAGAACATTATTAACTTTTTGGCTTCATACATGATCTTCTGTCAGATGCTTTTGATTTGTAATTTAGCAAAGTATAATAAACAGTGCAAAAGTCATGAATTTTGCTCAGCATCCTGAGCTCTGTGGTAGGGAAAATGTGATAAAATGTGTACCTTAAGTCTTGTTTGATGATCTCTCAAAGCAAGTTTGCCTTCTGGAAATAATTTCTGGGGTTGAAGAGCATGGTATTAACAGATTTAATGTGGCTATTCAATGGATTGGCGAAGTACTATGTGAGGTTTAACAAAATGAGAGAGACAAATTGAACATCAACAAAAGTTACATCTGTGAAGAATTATAAATTTAATTAGAAAAAAGGCAAACTTAAAAGACCTCATTAACTAATCAGAAGTCAAAGTTACTAGTTTAGAATTCTTGAATTTAAATTCTACGAAGTTCTATCTTTTTTTTTTCCTCTTTGTATTTTTGCAACTCTGAGTATGCTGCTGTGGGTATTCTATACAAAGAGTTTTAAAAAGCATTAAAGTGAAGTGACTTCATTGTAATAGAAGATGACTATTTGTAATGTTACGGGAAATATTTTTGTACTCATAGGAACATTTGAATTAAAAATACCAGATTAGAAGACAAGAAACATATTAAGTTTATGGATGTGAAGCAGAAAATGTGAGCTTACTGACTGCCTAACAGCATTTTTCTGAAAACCATGAAATAATTTTTTTCTCTTTTTGAATGGGAATATGCCTAATTAATGATTTTTGAAACACCTTTCGCTCTTAGACCTTTGAAACACAGAAACTTCCAGAGATAGTGTCAAACATAAGAGAAAATCAACACCAATCAGAAATAGGTGTTCTTTTCAGATAAGTCATTATTAAGAGTGTGTTTCCATACTGGACTGTAATCTTGTACTACACATAAAAAACTAAAAGCATGTGAAGTGTAGCATTTTGTAAACTGTAACTAATTTTGCTCACATCTGTGTCTAATTGTTGTCTGCATTCGCATTCTTGAGAGTAGATTTATTTTTCCTGGACCACGATGTGGATTCAGCTGACCAGCCTAAGTGAGGATTAGTTGTTTTAAAGTTATTTTGATTAAAGAGTCATTTTTAAATACAGTAACACACAACACATGGTTTAAATAATCCTTGAGACACAAAAGAATATATCTGAAGTATAGTTAATGAAATGAAGATCATGGATATGGGCTTTCAAAAATTGTAGCGTATGAAAGTACAGTAGAGATTGAGTCAGGCCAGCGTTAAAAAAAATGCTGTTGTGCAAATGCATTTTTTTCAGTGAGAAAACGTGTTAGATAATTATTATTTTTAAGTTTTATTTTTAAGTTTGACGAGACCTTATTTTGAAGTTCATTTTTAAGATTGACTTTGAAATTTAACGATAGGTTAAGCCAAAAATATAAGCATAATCAAACTTTCAAAGTATACAATGAAACTAAAATTATATTTCCAACATTATACTATCTAGCCAATGTTAAAATAGGAATGTATTTTAACGTTCAACAGAAAGTGTGTTTTACATACTCTTTCCCATAATTGGGCCAAGAGAGTTCTTAAAACTGAGTTAGTTCTCACCTATAATTTATTCCAGGTGTATAAAAACAGGAAAAGGGGGGCAAAAGAAAAGGAAATTTATCCTTGAGGTAGATTGCTGCAGTTTCTAAAGGAAAACATTTAATCTTGTGTGAGAACATTACTTTAAGCAAAAACTGCGGACACCTACTATCATAATATGACATATCTACAGGCATTAAAATTACATTTTCACTTAATATTCAGGCGTCTCTTATTTTTCGTCCTGCATATATTCTAGAAACCCATACCTAGAAATTTCACATAACCTTACACCGAGATATTTAGACTTTAACAATGCGCTGTTCTTGCCAGAAAGGTAGAATGTCTTAATTTCATAAATCATAATTAAAAAATAACAGGACTCAATAGCAGATATTCGGTTGGATCACTTTAATGCCATTTGAGATGCTTCAGTTCTCATCTTTGTTCTGTAGCCCTAATTGATGTCAGTTCAGGTTGAATGAAAATGCACATCAAAGATTTGGAGTTCTGAGTCATTTTAAGCATTTTTCAGAATGCTCTTCACTGGGAGGCGTTAGCCTGAGCTTGCAAACCAGCAGCCCACCCTCACCTGAGCTTATCACCTGCTGGTAGCTTTCGCTGCCTCTGGAGGAAGGGCAGGGACTAGCAAAGGCTGCACTTTAACTTAGTTGATTCATCTGGAGACAAAAGGCACCAAAATGCTGGCTAACTGGGACATTGAATTGATTATTAAGCCATCCATTCTCTTTGTTGGTTTAAACGACAGAAAATTAAGCAGAAAGCTAACTGCTTTTTCTGTTTCAGCAGGCAATGGCAAATAAGCATTCACTGAATTTTTTAAAACTCGCACCAGTAAATGAGCACATCGCTCAGTGATGTGATTTTTGGGTCTGAAAAGTTGTCTTTGCCATTTTTGGTCAGCCCAGCATTGCCCGAGAGTTGCCCAGAAGCCGTTTTAGTAAATGTTAAATGGCAAATAGTAAATACAGGAGAAAACCATCATGATAAGGATAAACTGTCAGCAGTCAAAGGGGTGGGCGGGAACTCTATTTCAGCTGGTGATAGCAGAAGATGAAAGATCTTCTGAGGATGCTGGAGGATTAATTCTTGAACTGCTGTGAAACACACTCATTTTGCTAATAGCTATTTTTTTCCAAGCACCTTTTCCAAGCTGCTTGGGCAAGGCTGCTTTGCATGTTGATTGGGGGAGGGGTAATCCCGTTTGCAGCTGTCATAGGCCAGTGATGAATCACTATCCCGTCATTTGGCTGCCTTCCCCCCCTGACAAGGGGAGGAGGAGGGTAGACCTGCAGGAGGAAACAACAGTGGAGACCTCAACTTAAAGACAATATGCCTTTCACTGCTGCAGTATCCTCCTTTTTCTCTTTTGGTTAAAAGAGAGCATTGTCGCTCTCAGCCATGTGCTCTGTATAATTAAGAGCTGACAGTGAAGCAGAGTTAACAACAGCTTCTAATTTCTTACCCCTGATCACAGGTGCAAACATCTCAAACCAGTTCAGATGTTGCTGTTTCCTCAAGTTGCAGGTAAGGATATTTGACATTTTTGGAGATTACCTTTCTGTGACCCATATCTATTTTTGTCTAGTATTTCTTCATTATTTCTATTAATAGCAACAGCCTCTGTTGGAAATTACTTAACAATTTGTGTGTGTGTGCACTTGTAAAAAATTTTAAGTATGTAGAAAGGGAATAGGAGCCTGGGTTTGAAAATGATTATGGGCTATAGTTTCTGGTGTTAGGTAAACTGTGAATGTGTGATATGTATTAGGAGAGAAAAGTTGGATTGTAAGCCATTTCTAGTTTGGATTTAGAAGATTTGGGGAAGTAAAAACTCACTTTAGAAGTTACATGGTTCATATTATGTTGTTTTAAAAACTATTTACAATACGTTGAAGTGCAACCTCTAAATTAAAATAACTACCTTTTATTGACCTGGTTGGGGGGGGGCAGAAACAGTTTTCACTCCAGTGGAACATTAATACCCCCTTCTTTTTTTTTTTTTTTTGGTAAGGAAAACACAAGTTTAAAACAAAGTGAATCTAAAAGATTTTTAAAAAAATTTAGAGAAGGGTATCTAAGTGTATTTTGAGTCACTTTAAATAAGCCCCCTCCTTTCTATTAATAGAATATTAAATATAAATGGCTAGTCCTGCAATTGTGACCATGAGGAGTGGCTTCTAGACCATAATCTTATAGAATAAGTAACTACTGAGCCTGAGAACTTTGGTGGGGGAAGATTTAACTGTTTTTATATGGTAAGAATGCAAAATTGCAGCATTGAAGTAGAATTGTTATTTCCCTGAATAAGTGACAGCTGAGGTATTCCAAGTGCTAATGCTCGCATGGACTCACTGTATGTCGGCCTTATCCCTTTTCAATTGGGCACGCTGTATGTAATCCACAAAGCAAACAAGTGAGCCGACATCATAATGTTTTAATGCTGCATTTGTTTCAAGGGAAACAGAGGAACAATTAAGTAGTTTGCCAGAGTAAACACATGCATCAGGACTATCTCTTTCCCTGTCACTACTCTATAGGCTTCAAGTGTTTTATTTGGTTTGGAGACCCATTAAATTACAATTGGGTGGTAAATTATGAGGGAGTACCTAGTGCTAATTTATTAGATGGGACAGATTTCATAGAAAACTGATTTTTTTTCCTATTATACCTGTTTACATATTTGTCTTATACAAAAATAATGCTTTTTTTTCAATAGAAAAAAGCATGACTGCACTTTTTTTCCTTGAAAATTAAAATAGATGCAATCGTCTCATTGTGATTCGATGAGCTGTGTAAGAAAAAGCAAAGATTTTCAAAGTGCCATGTAAATGTTTGGTTGCATATGTAAGGCAAATGACACCTTTGAGCACCACATGTTATGAAAGCATGACTGAAGTTAAAATGTAAGATGAACTATTTGGAGTCTAAAGAAAATAGATACAAAGGGACTTTTGTGTGAATGTGTTTCAAAGGTGTCAAGTCGTTAGCACATTAAATAGTAGCGTTATGAATTTGGTACATCTGTCACACGGAAGGCTTCTTGTCTTTAGGTCTATGGAAATGCAGGATCTAACCAGCCCGCATAGCCGTCTGAGTGATAGTAGTGAATCCCCCAGTGGTCCCAAACTCGATAACTCTCATAGAAATAGTAATTCCATGACTCCCAATGGCACCGAAGGTGAGTGTCTGCCTTCTCCCTGTTTACCTTGCACCTTGTTTCTTCGTCACTATATGCTTTGTTATTAGGTGGTTATGATTTCAGTTGTCAAACCCATGAAGCTCCCCTTCTAGTTCCCCTTTAGGTAATTTGACTTGTGAATCAGCATTCATCCTCAAGTTAGAAGCTGCATAGGACTAAATTATTATAACACAGGCTGGTTTTATTTGGCACAAATGCATATATATGTATCTAGACATGTTATACGCATGTGTGTATAACAATTCCAACCTTTGAGTGTTTTCTAAAAAAACACTCCTTGTTGATCATTCTCCAGAGCACAGTATCAATTTGCATTGTTTTACTCTATGAGCAATCAAAACTTGGAAATATTTCCTTTATTTTACTTTCCCTTTTGTTACTAAATGTAGCAAAATTTGCTTAGATGTAACATTGGGCTGGATTGTTTCTAAATACCAAAAAAATTGTGTGCCTAATATTCTTGTGGCTATGACCATTAAAATATAAATAAGTAAAAAAAGAACTTGTTTACAAATATATAGCCTTGTTTGGGAGATACATGAAATTTATTTACTTAAAGATTAAATAGTACACATTAAACATAGTACTGTTAGAATTATTTTGTATAATGATACATGTGAATATGTAAATTTTATGCAGATCTCTCTTTTAGTCCATATACTCCTAAGTCTAAACATGTAAGCAAGGCTATCCCTATGTATTATTAGCTGTTATGCATATTTCTTTAGGTACTATGTAATTTTAGAATTGCAGCATATAGAAAGATATGTTACATATTACATTGTATTTATTTCTAATTTAGCCTATGGAAAAATTTCTTCACAGATACTTGTGCTTACTCCTTTCTAAGCCTCAAACCTTAATGAACTTAGAGCATATGTTTCACTAGAAGTTCAATGAATTATCCATGTTAGAATTCTCTCCATAAACAAAACCCTTAACCATCATTTCCCAATCACCATGGTGATCTTTTATCACAGTTCTAAAAAATAAACAAAACTAAATGCCATATAATTGTTTGGTGCAGTATTCCAATGTGTACTGGTGAGGCCTTTTGAAACTAGTAATGTTATGAAATTTCTAATAGAGAAAAACAGTAAATTTCTGATATTAGACATCTTAATTTTTATACAAGTGATTATTTTTAACGTGTAAATAGTTTGTTTTTTTACTTTTTGAGTAAATGCATTCATTGCCAGTGTTTGTGAGAAATGATCACTGTCAAACGTAGAAACTATGCTGATCTAGCAAAAAAAAAAATCTCTGGATAAGGGGACTTCTCATTTGAAACTCATTTTGATAGGTGATCAAAAAGAAATTGGAATGATTTTTAGGAAAGCAATTTTGGTATTCAAATAGATTTTATAGAGCCAATTAAAAAAAAATAAACAAAACCAAGCAGTCCTTTATTCTGTCCTTTGGAATCTGGCTTCAGGTGGAAGCATGGCTGCTGCCCGGTGTAGGTTGGGGCATGTGCAGCTCCCTAGGCTGGTGGGCCCCGCACCAGGGTCCTCACGCAGGTAGCTGCTGACAGGAGGGTCAGAGGGGACCATGGGTGCAAACCTTCAATAGTCATTCTCCTCACTAGAAGTCCAAAGAAGACAATCATTTAAAGGAACTTAAAAATAAAGAAGACAGGTTAAATCACTTTTGCACTAAGCATACATTTTGCATGGAACCATAATGCATATGGGTAGGAGTAATTATGAAATAAAATAATTTATGAAGAAATGAAATGGGGGTAAGGCGTTTTCATTCTGTCATCATTTATTGGCAAATCGTCTCCTACAAAATAAGAACCACATAATATTGAAACAGGCTATGTGTTGGGAACCGCCTCCTAGGAAGGCCTTGTGTGAATGATGAGTGGCTTGTTTTTTAATGGCATGTGGAGTGGTTAGATTATTTCTAACAGTTTACATTTAAGGGCTTGATATCGGGTCCATATTCAAGAACATGTATCTTACACAATTTTTGCATAACTAAAATAGTTCAAAATAATAGAGTATTTTAGATAATTGTGGAATCTGCTGAGCCAGGCACTCTGGCAAATAGTTAGAAATTAGTACTTATCAAAAAAAAAGGATCTTAGGTCTTGGAAATGAACGTTTCAGATCCCTTTCAGACAAATGCAGTTACTAATCTCACTTCTATCGTAGGTGTCCTTCCTGGGAGTACTTTGCAAGGGTTATGGTAGTTAGGGAAATTAGAAGATATCAATATAAATTATCCAAAGGATAAAGGGAATTTTGGTCAATCCGCTGGGGATATCCAGTTATATTTTAGTATGTAGTTTGGAAATATGGATCCCAATTTCTTTCATGATCCATGTCACATGCCTGTTTAGATGCAAACTATATCGGAAAGTTCTGGATAATTATTAAGTTTGTGAATCAATTCATCATGCTGCTTACGTGTCCGGTAATGTGTCTATTTCACTGCCTTCCGTCACCACTAGAGGAGTGAAGCTTAGAATCAGTGAACTCACAGTGTCTGGCAAGCTTCCCTGGGATATAATCCTTATAGATTTTCCTCATACTTTGAAAACCTTATAGATTTCGAAACTGGCACTGTTTACCAGTGAATTAGAATGCAAAACAAGAAATTCATTTAAATTTAGGAGCACACTTGAAATAACCATCGTCTCCCCTAACTCCATACCAAGTATCTCTAGCTATATATGCCATGATTTATACTTAGGTGACTCCATTTCAGCTTCATTGAAACAAGCCTCCTTAACGAGGTCAACAAAACTTCCATTTAGTTTACACAGTTGTTGGCTTTGCCCGCGTTTATGTAGGTCCTCTTCTCTGTCTCTCAGCCATTTTTTACTTCCTGCCACCACTTGTCCCTCTAATGAGGCTAAGAAAACATGAAAATCTCCTGTATCATAAACCATAACTTCATCTGAAGAACAAACAAGAAGGGAATGGAATGGAGAGGCAGAGAATATTAAGTTTCTTCTTAAGTCTGCTGCCAAATTATCATAAGACTCAATGTTTGTAGGTTCTGTATTCACAGACTAGTGCCTATTTTCATGGTTCATCTAAGGGATAAAGACAGAAAGACCCTGAACTCCAGTCTCCAATACTGTGCTTTTTTATTTCTTAGATGAAATGTTCTTCAGTTAGAATAGTTGTTTGAATGTTTCATATTTCAAAAGTTTCAGCCACTCATGTTTTATATTCTATTCCAACCTCTCTGTGAATCGTTATTGTAGTTAACTGTTGGTTTTTTACACTTTATAAATTCTTTGAGATAGAAAGCCTAGATAGGTAAAAATACAAAATAGTAGCATGAATGAATGTTTGCGTTGCACAGAAAAAAGCACTGGTAGAAGTGATATGTTTCCAAATGAATTAATAAATATTTTAGTTACTATTAAACACTTAAGCCTTGATTTGGAGGAGACTAATGGGTAGTTATGAAAACACCAATTGTGGCTTTCTTTTAACCGTTTTGCCTATTTTGAGGGGAGGTAGTTAGTCTTCCAAGACAGGTTGGAATAGAAATTTCTTATTAGATTGTAAAAGCATAATTTTTAAGACCTACAGTTCTTGCTGGTGATGCTTCCTTCCCTAGATCCGTATTAAAACGCCAAATCTGGGAAGATTTCTAGTATGTGGATTTCTAATATGTTCAAGCCTCTATTCGTCGAGGCTGTGTGTTGATGTCTGTGTTGTGTAAGTGTGAGAAGTAGTTGGGAAACCTTCTTATGGAAGGACTCGGTGTTAAAGCAGTAAAAGGATTTTTATTTACGTACCTAATTAAGGCCTTGTTTGAAAAGCAGTGATTCTTTCCATTTTTGTTTTTTCTGGTTGTCTTATGTCTATGGGAGCCTAAGATTGGTCAGTTCATATATTGCTAGTTTGAGTGTTTATTTTTGGTTGTCTGGGGATGAGGAGTGGGGAAGGGCAAAAAAGAGGTGTGAGCAAGTGGAACTAAGAGCTCTAATTCTACGTTTCCTCTATTGTAAATTTAGTTCCAAACTCAGAAAGAAGCTTAAACTTGTCTTAAAGTAGATGAATTTGCCTTTAAGTGACATAAAACCAGATGCAATTGGAATCCTCGCTACAAATAGGGTTTCAGGAATTCTGATGGTAATTCAAATAGTAATTTTGAATTGGTATATCAGATTTCCAAGATGATAAGAGATACAATCTTGAATTAGGTGGCTAAATTTTCTGCGCTTTAAAATTTATTTAATTTTGTATTGCATATTTTAAAATGATAGGTTAATTCAATTTTACAAATTTGTATTATCAGAAGCTATTTTAAAGTTTTATCATTTCTACAAAGCTTAGAACACTAACAAATTATCTGAATTTGTTTTTCTCACTGTAATGTGAATTTAGCAAAATACAGTTATATCCCAACTAGAGTATTTTTGAGAAACCTTATTTACAGGAAATATGTAAACTGGAGTGAATGTGTATAAAATTATGGTTTGAGGCTGCTTTTTAAAGGCTATATTTGTATATTTGTGGTCAGATATTCTGTTGTCAACAGAAACACGATAATCTAATTTTATTATTGTTTACATTCTGCACATGATTTACTTTCTGGAAGATTAGGGGACATTGTGAGTAAAAGGATTTCTAACTGATGTCTTTTAAGTTTGCTTATAGCCACATAATTGGTCTCTTATAAATTGTTCTTAAGCAAAAGCCATGAAAGGATGAAGGAAATATTTTTCGGATTTGATGTTTGCCTATATTGTGTATAAGAAGAGTTTTCACATGCCTGTTACCAATTAATAATAATAATGGCTAATGTTTATGAATAACTTATTGTTAGTCATTACGCTGACCATTCTTCATGATTTGTTTCATTAATCGTCTGAAAATTCCTGACCTACCATCATAATGGTTAAGAGGCTGGATCCGAATCCCAGCTCCACTATTTACTAGCAGTGTAAGCTTCCGTAAGGCTCAGTCTTCTCATCTGTAAAATGAGGATAATAGCAGAACTTATCCTAGGCTTGCTGTGAGGATGATCAGTAAAACCTGGAGCAAACTTGGAACTTCCTAAGTGCTATTAACTCTTTTTTTTTTT